>ML844269.1:7302-37827 GCA_009831015.1 Picea engelmannii | reverse complement strand
TTATAAGAAATTACCATTCATTAAGAGGAAATAACTTCTATATCAGGATTAAACATCATGTAGTAACACTAAACACAAGGTATAATATGTTGTTTGAACTTTTATAAATTAGATTTGATACAAGAAAAGAAAAAAAGGGAGGATATGCTTTACAAGAACACAACACTATAAGGAGGAATTACATACTGAAACTTAAACGTAGTGGATGAATCTTTGGATTCCTGATGCATTTATCAACTGACTGTGCTCAAGGTTTATGTGGTTGAACAACTCTGGTTACAAGAAATCTTTAACTCTCCAAAGTTTTGACCTTAACAATGGGTGCCTTCCTTGTATTTTATTCCTCTCGCTCATGCCCTAAAACCACTTCTTGAAACCATTTCCATCTTCTTTAATATTCTTACGACTTCTTGAATCTTGAGCAGTTTCTCCTCTAGTCAAAATTAACTACGTTTACCTGCATAAATATTGTTATGTTGAGATTGTGGGGTAGCTACAACCCTACAAGCCAAAATATCCACTCGATCTCTATCCTTGAAGAGTCTATGTAATAATTTCTTCTGCAGTTGGGCAGTCAAAATCAAATTTTCATCAGCATGAGACTCAACAATTGTTGGATCAAATTTGGTGAGCAATCTCGAATGTTGATCGAGGTCACCCATCGGAGAAATCAAGGTTTGCAAAGGTGTAAACTTAGCAACCATCAAATCAATCTTAGAGAGATATTGTGACCATTGATATGAGACTTTTTAGGCCTGACAATTTATTTTTAGATCGATCAATCTTGATAGTTAATTTGAAAGAGGGCATGTGACTAGATCTGGACCATTGATCAGTTACGCTTGCAGGAGGTCTGAGAGAAAATATGGGTCATCTGTAAGGGTTCCCATCAGGGTTATATAGGTTTGGGTTGCAAACAAGACTCCGACTAGGAGACTCTAAGTTTGAATCTTGACCATTGATCTGGAACTGCAAGGGGAGGTATGACAATGCATGAGAGTCATCCATCTGACTTAAACAAGAACCCAAAATCGGATAAGGAAAATATCATCATGTTGATGTCATCTTGACATGTGGTGGATTTTCATTGGTCCACTCTGGCACTGAGGTGGCAGGAAGATGTGACACGTGTGACCCATTTTTGGAAAGTTGAACTGTGTATGAGGTGGGTTTCTAGCGTCCATGTGGTAGTCATTGATTTTTCATGATAGTGCTCCACAAGCGCACTGATACGACACCTGGTTGGGAAGCTTTGATACCCGAGAGTAGATCTGGACCGTTCATATGTCCCACTTGAAATAGATTTGAGATCTGATCTAGATCGTCCATCAGAGGTGCCCATCGGAGTATTTGGGGTCTGAGATTCAAATGGAACTCTGATGAGGGGAATCCGAGCTTGAACCTCAACCATTAATACATAGGTACAAGAGTAATCCTAATGACATGTGAGATCCGTCGATCTAGATTAGCCAAGAACCCAAAATATTCTAAGGAAGAGATCATTGTGATGCTTTTATCCTTGACATGTGGTACCTTCTCACTAGTCTTCACTGGTGTTGATGTGGTAGGGAGACAAGACACATGTTACCCAGATTTGATATTCTTTGTGGAACTTTTGGTGGTTTCAACCTATCCACATGGAATTCGTTGATTGGTTTTCAAAGTGCTCTAATAGAAAGATGACATCACACCTGGTCGATAGGCTTTCATACTAGGAGTAGATCTGGACTGTTGATTGGGTCCAATTGTAAAAGGTTCAAGAGTAGGTCTAGACCATCCATCGGAGGTTTCCATCAGAGTGGTCAGGGTATGGAATTCAAACATGACTCCGACAAGGGGACTCTAAGACCACATCTTGAACATTGATCTAGAGTTGTGAGGGGCATCCCAACAACGTATGAGAGTAGTCGATCTAGCTCAACCATGAACCCAAAAATCCGCTAAGTCAAATATCATTATGCTGACATCATATTGACATGTGGTGGATTTCTATTGGCCCATGGTGACACTAATGTGGAAGAGGAGTAGGACACGTGTCACCCAGATTTGAGATTTTTATCTATGCATGTGGTGAGTTCCACATGTCCACATGGAAGCCTCTGATTGGTTTGACAGAGCTTTGTTGGTAGGCTAATGTGAACTCTTATTAAGAGGTTGTGAGATCTGAGATCAGATCTTGACCATTTATCAGGGTTTCCCCATCTGAGTGATCTAGAGTAATGTTGTGAGGGGGACTCTGCCAAAGGAACTCTGACGACCGTTGATTTAAAAGGTTGGGTGCACGATGCGATCTAAGTCGTCAATATCTTGGGGTTAAAAAAAATCCTGAAAAGCTAGCGCTTGTTAATTCGGTCACGGTCTTATGCTAATATTCCTAACCAATATACTTAGTCCCTTTCTGTGCACTACAAGCTCCTTTTGGAGCTTCGATAAGCACCTGTGGTATTAATCTTTTCCTTATGCACACAAGGGAATGAATTTTCTTTCCTTTTCTTCATTCTACCTTAAAAAACATTTACTCTTAACTATTTCATAGGCTTTGTAAGCTCTTATTATACCTCTATCTCGGCCTTATAACTTCATCCAACCTTCATTTAAAGGAAAGAACAATAATTTTACTAACAAAATTCATTAACCAAGGGAGAGTAGAAATCCAACAAGGAAGTTTTGAGAACGTCTTGCATGTTCCAAAACTCTCTGTGAATATTCTCTCTGTTTATCATATAACACATTCTAGTATAGGAAAAAGGGAGGAATTCATACACGATTTTGTAACCATATTTTATATGCATGATAATTCCACGATTGTTGTTGGTTAGGTAAACCACCAATCTCGTTTGTAAACTTTTAGTAATTTTATTGCTAAATCTAGTTATAATTTACTATTGATGCCTATTGATGATGATAATAGATTATGAAATGAGGGGTTCATCCATGTAAAATTAAAATACATTTAGTAATTATGCAAACAATAAATGGTCACCAACTTTCCCAACATACACTTTTCCAAAGGATTTTTTCAAGGATGCATTATTGGGAAACATCCTGAAGAGAATTTTGAGAAAGGGAAGGCCTGGAGGGCCTCCTCTCCTTTGGAGCTCATCCATAGTGATCGGATGGGACCCTTTCCTCATATGTACATCAAGAAAGTGAGGTATGTTCTTACATTTATTGATGATTTCTCTCAATAATCTTGGGTGTATTTTCTCAGGATGAAGTCTTAATTTTTCAAGCATATCAAAGAATTAAAAGCACATCTAGAGACTCGGTTTGAGAGAAATATCAAAATCCTCCACATAGAAAATGGGGGGGAATATGTGAACCAAGATTTGCATCATCTTTATTCAGATGCAGGTATATATATGCAACGCACAGTACCTTACACTTCGAAAAAGAATGAAGTATTCGAGAAGAAGAACAGTTCCCTCAAGGAGATGGCCACTTGCATGTTGCATGAAAGATATCTACCACCCAAGATTTGGGTTGAGGCACTTAATCATGATAACCACATTCATAAAATATATCCTCACATATATGTCAATATGGGACTTCCTTTGAGGCATGGAGTGAAAACAAACTGCTATAGCCAGAAAACCCCTCTACGGACTACACCAGGGTTCTAAAGTGTAGGCAGAGCTAACCGTCTAAAGTATCCTACTTTTAAAAACTATCCTGTCATTACCCCACAATCATACATAAAAGACAAAGTATGGGGATCCGGTAGGCATACCTTAAACTCTGCATCTAGTGTCAATCCCTTTGTGCTTAGTTGTTTCTTGACTGCAAATATCCTCCCAAGGACAACCTGCGTTCACCAAAAGACAAACAAGAAACTAGAAGCATACATTCTATATAAGGATTAGTGGGTTAGACATCATAACAAAAAATGTAAACAAATCATAAAGATTTAAGACATCATTTGGCGGGATGGAAAAAGTATATATTTATATTAATATCATAAAAGTCGTTTACAATATGAGACCAGAAATTGCTCCTCGAATTTGGTCATGGGTTACTCTTCACCATGCACCAACTGCTTCCACATATTCTTATCCTCTTCAGTTCTCTCTAGAGAAATGGAAATGGTTTTCAATGGAGGAAGAAGGAATTCTAGCTCAAACTCACAAAGTGGTTGCAAAATATTGGGGCAAAGGAGGAATATTGAATTGGGCATATTTTCTATGCCCTCATGCTTATTTATGGAATGGAACCCCAACACCTTATTTTATATGTAAAAAATATAGTAACGGTTGGGGTGACTGGCTATGGGTGGTCAAACGGTTAGGTAACAACCCGAAACCCCGTATCCCTTTGCAATTTTCATTTTTCATGCTTTTTGTGAGTGTATGCAGGCTATAGTGGTGCAACAAGCATGTGTAAATGGGAAGTAGTGGTGCAGGGCATGTACACCTTCAAAAAAATGGTTTTTTAGAAGAGTTTTTTAGTGATGGCTTGGTAAAGATAGAAAGTAAGATGGCCTGATGCCAGGTATGCATGTCTGGTGAAATTTAGGGTTCTAACAGATGCCCCCTAATGTGTGAGGTCAGAAGAGCATATGATGGCTGAAATACATTACAAATATCCACCAACGTACGAAGCGAGTGAGCCCAGGGACCAGAGATCAAGAGGTGCCATCTACAAAAAACAATTTGTCTCACCGAGGTAGGCATACCCATGCTCAAGATGAAATAAAATCTTAGTTGCCAATCAAATACACTGCAGATCCATGTCATATAACTATATAAAGTGTAGTCGCGAGTAGTACACAATGCATCTACATCTCAAAATCAAAAGATATGCATGTATAGTATCCATTTTCAAGAAACCAATGATGCCTGATGGCTGGAGATGAGGTCTTCAGAGCTTGAGATACAACTTCAAAATATTCAAAACTCAGGTAGGAAAGTAATATCAGTGTACAACTTCACTACCCAGAGGTCTTTAATGGCTCATCGGGAACAGATAAGAGGATCTTGGTGATCAGGCAGAGAACTTCATAGATTTTGAGGAAGGACTTGATTGGACTTTCTGGGTGGCCGAGCATGAGGATAAGAGACAAAATCCAGAAGGGCGGACTCAAGTTTAGTAAAACTTCCCTTGGACAAAAGAACGATAGATGATGAGACTTAGGAAGCATGGAATTGACATAAGTTCGCGATGTAGGAGGCAACGTGAACTCTCCATATGTTTGGAAGGATAACTAAATGGAGGAGGACACATCTTTACATAGCGAGAACAACTTCCTAAGGTCATATTGAATCCTAGAGATTTGACGAACAAACAGAAGGATGTTCTTTGTCCAAGGGCGACTCATTGTGTTGTCAACAAAAAGAAAATACTTTTCCCTTCCTCTTTTTGGGGTATATTTGAATTTTTTTTTGTCTTTTTCAATAATTTTGGAAACCTTGAAAAAGAATAAAAGAATGCTACTTTACAAAGGAGGAATGAGTGTCACATACATACCAGTTCCAAGCGCAAGCAACACACTGATGCTCAGAGCAAGGGGACATATGTAGGAAAAGGACACTCGAGAAAAATCTTCCATGGGTCAAGGTGTCAAGACGTAGAGGCAAAGTGCTACAAGGCTTGCATATAAGGCATGCTTCAGATGGTTCAGTTGAGAGAAACATGGAGCCGACATTAGGCCAAAGATGAAAGGATGCAAATGTGATTAATAAGACACAATGATAACGTCCTTCAATGTAATTTTAATGAGCCCAAAGAAGGTAATCTCAATGGTTTTTCATTTTTAGAGAGTCTGAAAAAGCGTAAAAGGAGACCCCACTAGGGTACCTTTTTCGAAGGTAGTCTAGTTGGTTTGAAAAAGGGATAAACTAGCACCGAACATACGTCTATTCAAAATCATTTTAATGAGTGTGACAAAGATAAGATCACTCGATAATTTTTTCATATTTAAGCAGTCTAAAAAAATCTTAACTATGGACTCTGTAAGGGATGTTCTTCTTGACCAATTTAACAAGTGTGAAGAAACAAGGTCACTCAACAATCTTTTCAATTTTAAGGAGTCTGAAAAGAGCTTAACTATGGACTCCGTGGGGGTTCCTTTTTCGTAAATTTAGTTCCTCAGGCCCAAAAAGGGTTAAATATACCTAAGAAAACTCTTCTAGAGAACCAAGGCCCCTAGAGTATACCTTTGTTCATACATTTGACTATCTGAACCGAAAAAGGGGTAAACTACCGCCGAACAAGATCGCTCGACAATATTTTCATGTTTAGAGGGTCTGAAAAGGGCTTAAAAGAAGACCCATTATTTTGGGAGTCCCGAGGGTGAAACCAAGAGTGAATCATATCAGAAATGTGAAGGCCCAAATTTGTAATCAAAAAAGGACTCCCGAGCCTAAATTCATTAGCGACGACATGGACACCAAAATGCAACTAAGATCTACCTAGGGAATCCATGTGAAGGTAGTCTCTACCACTAAATTACGACACTTCTAGAGTAGGAGTGAGGGATCTATGTCACAATTCAATGGGATCGTTCCTATGGAAAAGCAAAAAAGACAACAAGGTGCAACAAGTGGAGGTGGAATCCTATCTTAAATGCACAAAGTTGGAAAAAGGACTTTTCACCAAAGGACCTTAAAAATGCCCCAACTCTCAAAAAGGTTCACCAAACCAAAAGTAAAATGTATCGTAACATCCCAAAAAAAACTTGAGAACCACACTAAATGATTTTCAGGCTAGAAAAAATGACAAAAGGGTCCAAAAAATGACAAAAAGGGGCCAAAAAGTCTATAAATAGAAGTTTGCAGCTCATTATCACCATCGTAAATTGAGACTTGACAAAAAAAGTCAAAAACACCCCTTTTCCAAAAGAGTTGATTCTTAGAGCTTCAGTGGACAAAACGAACTTTCGCTTGGACCAAGTAAGTACATACTAGCCCCTCCTACATTTCCATTCTTCCTTTCTGTATTTCCTTGTGTTTTTTGGGGGGTGTTGACCTTTAAAAAGGTCGGCCCTACATTTACACAAGAAGTAGTGGGACAGCCTGCATGTAAAAAACAATCTGCATGCGTGCATACACGATTGTGTCCAATACAACCCACGTACACACTCCAATGTGTGGAAAAAAATAAAAATCAAGAGTTAACTCCCCATGAATTTGTCATTTTGCAAGATGTATCTCCATTTGAGAGAGAGGGAGCATGAAGACATTGATTTTTTGGCCTCACAAGACCCTTCTACTCTCGCTATATTAGCGCAATGTGGTTTGTTGAAATTCTTCTAGTGTCTATTTATGAGGACACAACCCAGGTTGTTGAATGCTTTGATAGATTACTAGTATCCTGACATTGAGACATTTATGCTTGAGGGGCAGCCATTGACTCCAATGATTGAAGATGTTTACTTCCTGACTGGTCTCTCGAGGAGAGGGGATCCAGTCAACTTGCGTACCTTTCCCCGGGGGCCTTACAATATTGAGGAGTTGATTGGAATCCATTGCGAGGTTGTTACTGAGAAAGTGGGTTCTCAGGTGCCGATAAAAAAGATCAACAATATATCAGTGAAGGTGATAGTGTTACTCATTGGGTGGATTACTGGATTCGTGGTGTTACATCAGGCCTATCGGGTGCACATGCATTGTGTGGTGCAGTGCTTAAATGCATGGATTTTCGACTGGAGTACAACCATGCTAGATTGCATGAAGAGACAACTAACAAAGTGTCGTATATGGGAGAACAAAAACTTTGGATTCTGGACTATTCTGTGTTCCTTTTTCTTCAAGAGGGTACCCAATATTAGTCCACAAGAGATGATACAAGGGCATGTGTCCTCTCTCCCAACATTATGTAGATGGGCGGTGTTGATTCCACAATAGGGGGAGGGAGGACCGTAGAGGCCTTCGATGATAAGTTTTTTGACTGGTGGGCACGACAGATTCTGGAAATAGATTACCCCTATTCCAGGATCAACTTTTCTAGAGATCCTAACATGCCTGTACCTCCTGGAGTGGAGCGAGGAGAGATGGGTAAGTTTGTTTTTCAAATTTATTTAATTTTTATTTCTTTTTTTATATATCATCTTTTTTTGTATACCAGTGTATCTGACACTTATGTATATTTTATGTACAGATGTGGGACTAGTGCATCCAACAGAATTATCGAGGACTAGGCGACGTCCTCAACTAGAGGCAAGACTAGCCGCAGTTGTCGGACCAGCAGCAGCAGTAAGGGGGCCTCCAGTCGGAGAGGCTGAGAGAGTATTGAGACGGGTGGAGCGGAACCTCACTGTGCTCATTCACGCAGTCCCTATGGCAGAGATCAAGGATCTTCCACCAGCGATGCAACCTCACGTAGTTGGGGTACCACAGACCTGGGTCCAGCTCTTCCGATGTTTGGAAAACTCCATTGTTCATTGTGTCAGGGCCAACATGCCCCACCCTTAGCTAGGATAGATTACTCACGTGCCGAGGGCACCTTTTGTATGTTTTTTAGGGCATAATCCCCGTGACTCTTACTGGACATATTTTTGGGGTGCTTGCACCCACCTATGTAGTCTGATATTTCCGATATATATATGTGTGTATTTACATATTTTTACGTCTTATGGATCACATTTATTTTACAAATGTATTTACATGTGTGTGTGTGTGTGTGTTTTCTTATATGTGTGAAATATGCCAATATAATACATGATTAGCTAGAGTATCTATAATTTGATTCAATATCCTAGGAACATGGATATATGTAATGTAATCCAAGCTTCATTCTAAGAGACGTACCCTAAGGAACCGTCAGTGTAGAGTAGGATCGTAAATGCGGTAAACCCCATTTAACTGGGACACAACCAACTAAGCGTATAAGTAGACCCGGAGGTGAGAGATACCATGAGACAAAGCGCCATGAAGCAACTCTATGACTACGCTGTATTCGAAAAAATTGTTTGTGGTATCACCTAAATAGTTACCCTCTAAAGATAGAAATTGGCCTTGCGGTGTGAAAATCACCCAAGCTGTGGAAGAAAGACTCCAAGTGTGCCAGATAGCACTATCTGCAAACCCAACGAACACCTTTGATACACTTGACATATGCCACAATGAAAAAGATGACATCAAAAAACACCACATCCATAAAACCAAAAAGACAAAAACTAAAAGAGAAAATGTATAAGAACTATACATATGTACAATAAGTCACCCAAGGCGACTGACCTACACGTAATACTTCTTGAGGTAGAGCCCATTTCTAGGCTCTGCAAAATAATTTCCCTCAAATTCTACCAGATGATAAGAACCCTTCTTTAGAACCTCCTTCAAGATGAAAGGTCTGAACCACATGGGTGTGAACTTGCCTTCCCCCAGGGGATCCTTATCTTGGTTGTAGACTAGGAAAAGGTTGCCTTCAGAGAAAATCTGAGGATGAATGGACTGATCATACCACCATTTGAATTTTTGTTTGTGAGACTCATTAGCCAAGGCTGCATCCCGATGTTGCTCATCTAGCTACTCAAGATATAATAAACGCTCTTCAAGCAGTGAAGTGTCTGGCAATAAATGTACTGCCAACTTTAGAGATGGGATCTAACACTCTATAGGCAAGACTGATTCTAGACCGTAAACAAGTTGAAAAGGTGAGAAACCGATTTTAGTCTTAACATACATTTGGTAGGCCCATAATGTGGAGCACAACATCAAATGCAAATTTGAATTGGTCGAATGGATCGTTCGTTGTAGAATAGTCTTAAGGGACTTATTCATAGCTTCCACTTGACCATTATCTTGTGGGTAGTAGGGTGACAAATTTTCTTGCCTCAACCCAATATTTGACATTAACTTGGACATCATTTTATTCTAAAAGTGACTGCCATGGTCAGTGACAATCTCTCTTAGGACATCGAACCTTGCTATTATTTGGTTAAACAAAAAGAGAGTTGATGTCTCGCCATCATCTTTAAACATTGGCATAACCTCGACCCACTTCGTGAAGTATTCTACTGCTATGATGATATAATGGTGCCCCCTTTCTGAAGGGGGGTTGCATGTAGCATAATCAATCCCCCACTTGGTGAAGGGACCAACTGTGATGATGGGAAACATGGGAGCGGGGTGTGCCCTCATCTTTCGAGAGAATATATGACATGGGTGGCACTTCTTGACTGATTCAACACAATATTTGATTAATGTTGACCAAAATTAACTAGCTCGTAGAATGTTTTGGGTTGTTACCAAAACAGACAGATGACTGTCGCATGCTCCATTGTGGAAATCGTTAAGCATGATTTTTTCTTCTACATGATCGAGACACCAATGAAGGATGAAATCTACACCTCGATGATACAGAGTGTCTTCGAGTATGAGATAGCTCTTGGCCTGATAGCGTATACAAAGACACTCATCATGAGAAGTATACATGGGGAACTTCAGAGTCTGGAGATAGACTAGTATATCTTTGTACCATGGGTCCAAAGACGTGATCAAAAACATGTCTCCTTTGATAGGTGACTCCTCGAGTATAACATCACATGATTCGACCAGAAGTTCCAAGATGAGTTCCGCGAAGACCTATGACTTTTTGGATTTCGCTGAAACAAAATCCAAGTTGAATTCCTGGAGGATAACTATCCATCTACTAATATTTCCACTGATTACACGTCATGTCAACACGTATTGAAACAGATTCACAATGGCAATGACGGTGGTCTTGAGAAACAAGATGTAATGACGGAACTGTTGGAAAACATGAACTGTGTCCAATGCAGGTTTTTCAACATGGGAATAATTGAGTTCTGGTCCAACCAGGCCTCGGATCGGGTAATAAATCATGTATTCTGAGAGAAAATCATCCTCCTAAACTAAGGTCATACCGATGGTTGACTCTGCAAATGCCAAGTACAATAAGAAATCTTTATTATAATTGGGTGGCCAAAGAAGAGGGGAAGACATGAGGGTGCATTTCAACACTTTGAAAGAGTGCTGAGCGGATTTGTCCCACTGAAAAGGAATGTCCTTCTTTAGTAAACGCATGAAACCCTTTGTGATCTCGTCATAGTTTGCGATGAAACGTCGTAAAAATTTTGTTTTTCCCTATAAACTCGGAAGCTGAGGGATTGTGCATGGGGGAGGCAATTGAACTATTGCCTCAAACTTTAGAGGATTGACCATGATCCCTATTGTCGAAACTATGAAACCTAGCATACGACCCCGATGTTACGCAAAAACTGCATTTGTTCGAATTCAAGTGAATCCAGTAGTAGCGACATCACTCAAAGATGATTCGAAGGTGTGTGGGATGATAATCTCTCTTACGCGATCGTGATGCTAAATCATCAAGATAAGCTTCAACAATGTTTTTGAGATCGTGGAAAGAAAAATACATGGCCCGCTGAAAAGTAGATCCATCATTTTTCAGACCAAAAGGCATCTTTTGATAAGCTAATGTACCCTACGGACAAATAAAATCAGTTTTGTGTTAGTCTTTGGGTTTGATCTGTATCTGACTGTATCCCAAAAAACCTTATATGAAAGAAAATTCCTCGCAACCTGCGCATTCATTGACTATCTGGTTAATAAATGGCGTGGGGAAATTATCCTTTGGACATCCCTTGTTCAAATCATGGAAGTCCATACATACGTGAATCGTACCATATTTTTTTTTGACTGGCATGGGATTTGACACCCATTGAGTGAATTGGACAAGGTAGATGAAACCAGCTTTAAGTAGTTTCTCCACTTCAGCCTTAATAGTTGCTACTTTCTTAGGATTAACTAGACAAAGCTTCTGCCGGACCGACTTAGCATCAGGATATGTCATGATTTCATGTTCAATGATTCTTGGATCTATGCTTGGCATTTCCTAGTAAGACCAGACAAACATGTTACAAAATTATTTAAATAAATCCTTGTAGATTTGAATCTCCTCGAGAGAGTAGTATGCTCTGATGAAGACATTGTCCACGATGCCAGGGGTTCTAGAGATATCAATAGGTATCATTTTAGCGATGTTTTCCATATTTCCTTCAGCTTAAACAACATGCGTAGCCAAAGGATTGATAGGACAAGTCCCATCTCCAGTCTTAGTTAGAGTGAATTAACCTACTTCAATTCTTCTTAACTCTGGCAGGAAATAATATCTGTGATGGAGATCATCCCAGGGTCTGTTCAGGCTATTCATTGCCTCAATAATCGTTTTTGGCACAGGGGCAGACCCAGGGTTCAATGCTATAAAAATGCACCAACAAAACCCTAACTACCGACCCTTTTGACAACACCTGTGAAGCAGATGAAGTCTCACCCAAGGTAGAGGCAGGGGAGGTTGCAGGACTCAGGTGTTTGCAACCTTAGATGGAACACAGATATGTGATTATAATACTTAATAGAGCACTTAGCACCATTAGTTCATGATTGTTTAACCAATATCTACTACGTAGAGAAAACAGAGCATCATAGTTTTCACCCTGATCTAATGTATTTAAGCACTTAGCATATATAAATGGATCAGATCTAGCAGATTCAAGCACTAAGCACATTTACCTATATCAGATCTAACATCTAGATTCATCATAAGCACAAAGAATAAACATATCTATCTATATATATATATCAAGCACTTAACAGATAACACATAAATGCATTAGAACATCACACAGAGAAAAATAACACAGTATTTACGTGGTTCACCCCCACCCTGGGGCTACATCCACCAACTCTTCTTCTTTATTAGCTTCAATTAGTCATCTACATGCACATAGCCACAAAAACCCTACTCGTCATAGGACAGGATATCTACACGCACCTTTCCAAATCCTCCTTCCCTGAGATATGTCTAGCACAAATCCTTTCACAGTCTATTACAACCACTTGTACTTAGCTCCACAAGTTCTCACAGTATGCACAAAGCATCTACAAACCATACTTCCACTTAACACTTAGTTTATCGACCCTACATCACATAGATTCTTATTTTCCCTTCCTAAAATTGCCTAGACATCTATTTATGCTTTACAAAATAGGCCTAAACATGGGTAAATCCATGGGCCGACATCCCATTCTCGTTACATATTCCCAAATCCAAAAAAGGACTCAAAAAGGGTTCGAGATCCCGCAATCTCTGCTTCATCTTGCGCTCCATTTTCGACAGGCTGTCGAAGTCCCAAAATAGCTCAAAATTGACCAAGGATCTCCCAAAACTTGTTCAAGGGCCAACAGGCCCCCAACACTCACCCGTGACTCGTCCCGAGTCACTCTGGTCTGACTAGTTTTGCTTCGAATGCATCGAGATTGGCTCACACTGCTTCGACTTGTTGTTGTGCTACGACCTCCTGTTCAACGCTCAATTCATATGACATACACACTCGGGGTTGGAAATATTTGGGTTTGGAAGGTAACTTAGATACTACAATAGGATAGAGGGAAATAACACAATGACCACTGTGTAAAATCAACAAGTCTGCAAGCTCAAATTCATGATTGGAAAAAGTGTTCTCGGTGCATGGTGTGATGGGATAAATAGGTAACTTGGCAACGGGTCGCTTGCAATGGGTATGAAGCCTTCATTAAATATGTTCTATCCATTATGGCACAGTCCCAATGGTCATATGGTGAGCTATTTGTCCATAAATTTATTTCTACCCATTCGAAGCATTGGTTTAACAGTTATATTGTCCTCAACGGCTATATTGCTTCGTCATGGCGAAGTACCATGTGTCACTGTTCTGATATCCTGGTGAAGCTCCAATTTTGCAAATTTTCCTTCTACGAGGTTCCCTCTAGAACCTTCTGCAACTTTTATATCTTATCTTTCTTCTTACTTATCTTTCTAGCCTTCTTCTCAGTGAGCTTCATCTCAGCATGCCTTTGTCCATTCTGATTTGTATCTTCTTTTGGCATAGTTAATTCGCATTTTTGAGATTCTTGCCTAAGATTCAAGGGTGATCCTTCTTATTTATCTAGAATAGATACTTTAATCTACTGTGGGTCTTCTAGTGTTCTTTCAACTTCAACATCCGAGTCTCGGGTGCTAAATATCTTCGATCTATTCTTCTGTTCTTCAATTAAGTGTGTGATCCTTCTAGTCATGAATTTTTTTAACTCTTGCTTTTTCTGCTCTAAAGATTCTTCTTCTTCTTGCCTTCTGGCTTGATCTCTTTAAATCTAAGGTTTTCTTAATAGTATGGTAAATGGGGCATTGTTCTCAATAAATCTAATAATCTCAAAATCTTCCTCTGTCGAATTTCCATTGGCATTAATAGGTATCCGGGTGAGCTTTCCACATAGGTTTATCAGCTTTCCTTTGAATAGTCTTATTCCTCCTAAGGAAGGAATCATAGAAGGCCTCCCTATAGGTTCCCAAGTTCTCTCTGTCATGATATTCACCTATTTTTCCTCATCTAGAACATAGTCAATGTCAAAGTCTCCTATTCTTGCTTCAAGGCATTATTTTTCTTTGAATATCTCTAACAATCTGACATGTCGTTGGTAATTTAGGGTTTCTTTCATCTGTAGCAATACTTTCTCTGATTCTTTTTGGGATTCTATCATAATCTTAGTTTCTATACCTTCCTTAGGGTTTTCTAGGCTCATATTTATTCTTTCAACCTTAGCAATCATTCTAGGGCAATCCAATACTTCATGGTCCATATCTTTGCAACAAAGACAACTAGGTCTTCTCCCAGGGAATTCCTTAGCAAGATGTCCTAGTTTTCTGGAACTATAATAGAGGGTTAATCCTCTCTTTCTTTTAAATGATCCCAAGCCTTTCCTACAGTGCACGCTAGGATCATGGTAGCTAACCTGCAAAAATTTATTTCTAGGGTCCTGCATACGCTTATTAGTCCAAACATTCTTTCTATGCATAGGTATAACATATTTTTCACTATTCTTATCAGATATACTCATATAAAATCTTTTTTCATCTATTAATACCTTAGTTTTCAAGTTAGGATAGAATCTATCAAACATACCTATATCCATACTGTCAAAACAAAAATTTTCTCTTATCTTACTTCTACATAGCACAAAGATTTTAGATATATAACTTTTCAATGTTCTTACCTTTATCAGAGCACAAAGCTTTCAGATCTAGAAATTTTTACTATTCTTACCTTTATCAGAGCATGGAGATTTTAGATCTTACCTCTTTTAATCAAAAAGTCTCACTTTTTCCTTTCTCAGAGCACAAAGCTTTCAGATCCTAACTTTTTTCTTCGGATCAAACTTCTTTTCCTTAGCACAGAGCTTGTCAGACTAAGTAGAGTACTGTGAACTAGAGAAACATATCTATGCACAGAGATTTCACAATTTCAGGTCAGATCTTTGCATAGAGCTTCTTCTTCCCCCGTTCCCATCAATCAAAGTTTCAGGTCCTAGCAATGGAACCATTTTTTGGCACAAGGGCAGACCCAGGGTTCAACGCTACAACATCGCACCAACAAAACCCTAACTACTATCCCTTTCGGCAACACCTGGAAAGAAGATGAAGTCTCACCCAAGGTAGAGGCATAAGTGGTTGCAGGACTTGGGTGTTTGGAACCTTAGATGGGAGACAGATCTATGATTATAATACTTAATAAATCACTTAGCACCATTAGTTCATCATTGTTTAACCAATATCTACTCCGCAGAGAAAATAGAGCATCGCAACATTCACCCTGATCTAATGTATTTAATCACTTAGCATATATAAATGGATCAGATCAGCAAATTCAAGAACTAAGAACATTTACCTATATCATCTCTAACATCTAGATTCATCATAAGCACAAAGCATAGACAGATCTATCTATCTATCTATATCAATCACTTGACAGATAACACATAAATGCATCAAAACATCGCACAGAGAAGAATAACATAGTATTTACGTGGTTCAACCCCACCCTAGGGCTACATCCACCAACTCTTCTTCTTTATTAGCTTCAATCAGTCATCTACATGCACAGAACCACAAAAACCCTACTCCACATAGGACAGGATATCTGCGTGCACCTTTCCAGATCCTCCTTCCCCGAGCTAGGTCTAGCACAAAGCCATTCACAGTCTATTACAACCATTTTCACTTAGCTCCACAAGTTCTCATAGTTTGCACAGAGCATCTACAAACCATACTTGCACTTATCACTTAACTTATCGACCCTACATCACATATATTCCTATTCCCCCCTCCTTACATTTCCTAGACATCTATTTATACTTTACAAAATAGGCCTAAACATGGGTAAACCCATGGGTCAACATCTCATTCCTGTTACATATTCCCAAATCCCAAAAAGGGGTCGAGATCCTACAGTCTCTTCTTCTTCTTGCGCTCCGTCTTCAACAGGCTGTCGAAGTCACAAAATAGGTCAAACTTGACCAAGGATATCCCAGAACTTGGTCAAGGGCCAACAATCGGCTCGTCTGAGGCCAAAACTAAGTCTAAATAATCAATATCGGTGAGGGAACCTTGAGCCCAAATAGGCTCGAGAACCAGATCTGACTCCCATGCAGGAGTCAGATCGAGGTCGATGGAAGCTTGGTAGACTATACAGTATGAAACTTCTATCGCGGACAAAGGCATGGCCATGTCATGGTGCCCTGTCCCTTCCATCATGGCTGATGGGTAAGGAATATTCCACAAATTGTTAAAGTAAGTCATGCGAAACAACAAGATTTGAAAGATTTCAGCTCTAGGTTGGTCAGGGACAACTGATATGTACTTGACATTTCCAGTCGGAGGCAGGTAATCGAAAGTACCCATAAAAGGTGGGAACAAACCAACCCCTACGTTGATGATGTCAGGTTGAGGTTTATCAATCGTCGGGACCATGGATATCCCCGATGAAGGGTCAAGATGGGAGAAGGAGAAATGATCAATGGACACGATCAGACCCTCATGTGGAAACAACAAGACCCGAAAAACTATGATGACCATTGCTTGCATAGCATAGGTCCAACACTTTCCTAAAAAGAGATTGTAATCAAGAGGATCATCGACCACTTCAACCTCGACGCACATGGTCTTCCCCCCTAACTACACCGGGAAAGAGGGGATGATTCCATGTCGTCGAAACAAACAACCATCGAAAGTGGTAAGAAGAGTAGGTGATGTAGACAAAACGGGTTGGCCAATGGCATTCCAACATGCCAAAGACATCACACATGTCGAGGTTCCCTCATCAACCACCGTGCGAAAAATGTTCCAATTAAAAGTTTTCATGGTGTAATCCACTACTATCTGAAATGCCACGTGGTAAGGGAGATGAGGTTTTAAGTTGGTTGTATCAATCATAATCATTCCTAGATTACAAGTCTCAATAGATCCTAAGACAGCTAACAGAGCCTTTCTCTGGAAGGGGCATCTCTGGAGGACTTCCAAAGTAGACATTGGACAAGGGGTTTGAGAAAAATCCTCCACCACAGAGTAGTTCTGGGCGACCCTTGCATTTGGATTGTGGGAAGATTTCTTGAACACACCTTTTGGGATGTGTGTCATTGTTTCACCCAACGTCTTCTCAATATGAAGGGGAAGAGGCAGGTTTTTGAATTCTTTACCCTTCTCAAAGGTGTTTGGAATTCCGTAGTCATGTGCCCTAGTTGCTATATCAACGCTACCATTCATCATGTACACATTCCTAGATGAAGGATTACTCAAAGATGGAGGGGGTCCCTGATTGCCCCCTTCCACGCTCGAAGAGGATTGAGATAAATTTTGCCCATGTGGAAATGGGTTCGTTAACACAGCAGGCTGCTATTGTGCCAATAACTTCTGGGCCTCTGCAAGCCGAGTGCACTAGTGAGTCAGATGGTCTTCCGTGCAAAGATTACACAGATAATTTTACTTCTTCTTTTCTGTGTTGGCTCTACCAACATTATTGGTAGGTTTCTTATCCCCCTTACCATTCTTTCGTTGTTTCTTCTTTCTGTCAGGATGCTAGGTGGATTTCGGGTTTGTCAATTTCACATTGTGTACATCCGACGTTTGAGTAGGGGGAGAAACCAAACCAGTGGTCTGGTTGGCCGCTGTTTGATGTATTAACAATTGTTGCAATTGATTTGACAGCTAATCAGTGGGCTTCATTTTCACTTAACCGACAATACCATCATCATGTGGTCCAGATCTCTATCTAGTCTTGTCAAGTATCGAGCGTGGTGCATCTAGAAAAACTTCGTAAAGTAAACCATACTAACAGTAAATCAACTCTAGTTGTTGAGCTCTCATTATCGCTTCTTCTTCTTAAAAGACCCCTGATGTTGCGACATATTTAGATAACTATGGTACCAAAGACTTAAGGAACCACTCAAGCAGGAATGTAGGTGGGACTGGTACTTTTATCAAACTCTTCCAGTGTCTCCATTCTCGGATGTGATTTGAGATATGGTCTACCTTTGTCTGCTCAAAGTTGCCCAACAACTCAGTGTCGGCATTGTATCTCTTAAGTAATTGAAAATGGTTTAAGAAATACATTACCAATTCTCCAAAGGTAGAGTATCTTGAGTGATCGAGCTCGATGTACCATTTCACATCACTCTCAATGAGAGTGCATTGAAACAAATGCAACTATATGGAGTCGTCTCTCAAAGAGTTGGACGAGAACCATAAATGGAAGGTAGTCACATGATCACCTGGATATTTATTAGGCTTAGCTTCAAACTTTGGAATCTTTGAAGGAAACTTGGTTGGCATGGGAGAACAATGCAGATCATGACAGATGGGGTCGTTTAATAACCTTGTCAAGTCTGGCAAGTGCAAAGTTGTCAGAAATGGTAATTTGGGTTGTTGATTATAACCAGTGAAAAAGGAGCCTGGAGTTTGGTTGGCACCAGGTTTCTAGGAAAATTTAGGTTGTTGGCTAGGGTTCTAGTAATAACCATGGCCATGACCAGTGTATGAATTATGAACTTGTTGATATGTCATCAAACAACTCCCATAATAGGATGTAAAAGGTTGGGCTTGCGTTGCATTCCAAGGATTTTAGGAAGGGTTTCCCCCTGTCGATCCGACGGGCATAGATCTTCAACCTTTCCCAGGGTTACATTGGCTATGGAAGGGGTTTCCCCCAGTCGACATCCCTGATGAGGGAACTAATCCCTGCCATGGATTCCAAAGTCCTTGTGAGGAATAGTACCCTGCATAGGATTTTGTTGTCTATAACCGGGGGTTTCCCCCGACTGAGACGACAGCTTACGAGAATGCATTGTTGCCAAACATTCTGAACAAAGAGAATGGTGTCGAAACTACCAGCATGCTATAAGAAGTAATTCCTTGATTACCTACTCCAAACGATCTATAGTTTACGTTCGGCCCGGCGGAGTGCTGGTGAGCACCGCCAAGTGAAGAGGAAGAAGGTGGTATATCACCCCCTCCGTAAGGGAAAGTGTTATAGAGAACTGAAGTTCCCCCCGTGGATCCTTGTAGAGGAGAATTTGAGCTCCCTACCCCTAGACTTAAATCCTGTAGAGTGGAATAGGAAAGGAAAGATTTTGTATCGAAGCCAAGCATCCCGTATGAGAACGGAGGGCCTTTTGCACTCTGGGTGAAAGGAGAAGTGATTGTCGCCATAGATGAAATTGGATAATTTCCCGAGGTAGAGGTAGTCGAGACCATAGTGGTCCAGATCGACGATGCTTTGTTAGGAGTTGGAAAACCCCCTATAGTGAAAGTTGTAGAGGGAATATGATGATTCCTTGAAGAAGTAGCAACATTTGTCTCCATCGTTGCTTGTGACACTACCTGACGCTCCTAATGTTTAACTTGTATGACGATGGGCACCAATAGATCAGTGATCAGAGGGTTATACAGACCAAGAGCTTCCACTCCAAGGTCAGAAATGGTTGGTTCCTCTGGAATCAAATGTTCTCTTCTAGGAGATGGGTTGGGCTCAGTTTCTTGTGGCCGAGTCACCTCAAAAGACCCTTGTTGGTCTAGTCTTCGCCTTAGCAGTGCTAGGGGTGGCTCCAAATGATTTGAAAATAGGGGGCTGACTTTTTTTTCTATGCAAGCACCCTCTACTCCATTAAAATAAAGTCCAGGCCCTTGCTAAATGTCTTAGTTGTGCAAGAGAAAATATGTGTCAAGTTTATGCATATTTTAGGTGTTTATGTGTGAGGTTTTTTAAATGGTTAAATATGTTGTTTAAATAATACAACAACAAACATAACTTGCAGAAAAATATAACCAATAACTCACAACAATAACGACATGATAAAGGAGTTCACCCCCAACTGGGCTACATCTTCTTGAGCCTCCATCAATGGACTAGGCTCTCTGGGATTAGTTTGTCTAAAATTATTTTACAATATTCTTCTCAACTCCAATGGGTTTATTGATGGTACCATTGGGTTCCGAATACATAAAACCCCCAAAAATGACTATTAGAACTCTGAAAACAAACCATGCCTCATCTAGGCATGACCTCTTCTACTAGTGGCCTTGAGCTTCGATGACCTTCCTTATGGAAAAAACACTTGTAAAAGTCCTCAAATACCTATAAAACCTATTCCAATGTGTTCATATCATATCAATTAGTCAAAAATGACTATTCAGTCAATGAAAATGGATGTGGGCTCATCTGAGCATGGACTTCTTCAATGGTGGCCCTAAGCTCCCTAGAGCTCTCTAAATATTCCTTGTAGAAAAACATTCAATAGCAGTCTCCAAGTTCCCTTGAAACATATTCCAATGGATTCAGAACATCCAAAAACCCCTAGCTAGGCTTTTTCGGCACCTCATTTGGCAAAAAAATGAAGAAGATAGGCCTCCTGCCATTTTCCTCCTTCCAGCTTGTTGTCTCTAGTTCACCAATTCGGACCTCCTGTGTGAGTAACCTGGATTTTGGGAATTTCCCATGCCTAAAAACAACACATGCGCGCCTCTCCACAAAACTCACCAAATTTTCACACCATTAGCAGAATTAGGGCCTCAAAGGACGGAGGTGTTGGCCGCATGGGGGGCCATATGACCACGTCCCAGCGCAATTTTAGGGATTCATTTCAACGATCAAATACAGATGAGCCAATTTTCTAGGTGCATGGTTGGGGTACCATTTAAACTCCAGTTTGAATACATGTGGCAAGGGTCATATGGGTGCACATAGAAACCGGGGCCCGGACCGTGCCCCAAATACCACAATATGAAAATTTAAATATATATGAATACATATATATAACAAGAACTAAACGTGGCATGTCGGATGGGTTGCCTTTGCCAAAGCTTTGTGCCAGTGGAGGAGGTCTGTAGTTCTATCCCCATGGACTCCATAAAATTTTAACATACCACAATAGGGTGCCACGTGGCACCACCCTATTGACAAATAAAATACCACGTGTCAATAATCTATTGACCCACGTGTCCTACCAACTGTCTTCCAACTCAGCACCTTCCATGTCAGCCTCATGCCACATCAATTATACGACCATTCCACGATAGTTATACGGACTGTACGGATTGTATAATCAACAATCTTTTTTGCCTGTTTGGCAAATCGAATAGAACGCGATATCTCACTCATCCAATGTTCGTTTGAACTTGTTAGAAGTGCATTGGGTTTTTGACGATGAGGCCTACACACACATCCATTCTGAAGCGATTCCAAACACTTTGTGTTTTGGGCTAAAATTTGACCCCTGGTCCGGATTCTGATCACCAGATTAACTGGCAGCAGGCCAAGAAGCCTTCACGACGGACAGAGCTCTTGATCCTCCATAGTGTGAGAAGATGAAATACAAGCTAGGGATTTCATTTAACTTTAAGGACGAGCGCACACTAGAAAAATCTCCTATGAGACAAGATAAGTAGATCACTATCTAGTTGGAAGAACAGTTACACCAGCCAACATTAAACCAACTTACCGGTGCAAGTGAAACTCGAATACAGCAGCACCCTCTAGGTATACTATGCAAAGTGTGGCCTGATGTATGCACTAGGTACCGTGGTATACCCCTGTAGTCACCTATGTAAGTCACTAAGATAAAGGAAACTAGGTTGTCAGCGCGCGAACAGTCACCAGGCAGGTACAATCAACAATCGGGTGGAACGCAATGAGCATGGTATCAAGCCTAAAACCTATCAAGGGTATCAAAAGAAAGTGTTCCAGAATATGAATGAGGACCTCAAACATATTCAATACCCACGAAGATTCATGGCAAATGCGATCAACGAAATCCCAAGATAAGCCCTCTATATGCGTTCCCCACTACGCTTGGTTCGGTTTTGGAGGGGTTATCTCCACTACCTTTCTGCACGCGACATCGTGTTTAGCCCCTATGTTAGAGGGTTGTCCTAGATAAATTTCACGATTACTAGACTTTCAAGCACTCCCTAGCATAGACTCTTATGTTTGTTTTTGTAGCCTTGAAGAGTTTCCTCTCCAATCCTAAATCAAGGCTCTAGCCTAGACTAAAATGATGGACCCTACAAACAAGAAGTCTAATAAATTTGTAATTAAGCATTAATTTTAATGGTTGTCTTAAGTCAAAAGGAATGGAAGTGGAACCAGTGATGTTCTTTAAGAGACGAAAGAGAAGATCATAAGATGAAATTGAAAATGAACTACTCCTTCACAAATAAATATTTGCCAAATTAAACTCTTTCCCCAAATGTTTCATAATTTTTTCCTCGGATCTTTGAAAAGAAAAACTTAAAAAAATATTTTTCTCGACTACGAGCTACTTAATGTCCTAATTATTCAAGTAAATAACTTAAGAAAAATTTCTTTTCCTTGGTAAATAAAGCAACTAACCTAAACTACTTTTACCAAACAAAGAAATGAATTTTTTTTTTATTGTTTTATGCTTCAAAACAAGAAATTTGAAAATGAATTATTTTCTTTTCTTCTAAAGAAAAAAAGGGGAAAATGACGACAAGTCAAGACTAAGAAATGAATTCTGTCCCATCGCAGATCGCAGGGAGTCACTAACAATACCAAACAGGCAGATCAGAATAGACTCACAAACTTGTCTAAAAACCCTAACGAAGAAAACACAAGAAATCTTTGATAAAAAGAAAGCTATGCTGAGGTCAAACCTAGGCTATAGACTGCTATAAAAAATACCAAGGCTAGATCAAGAAAACCCCTGAGAAGTGTAACTTTTGACAAGGAAGAGGATGAATGCCTCTTCTGTAAAAAAAACAAATCTCAACACAAGCACGCGACTGACACTTCAGCAGCTTGCGTATGTACGTGGGTTGTCCAAAGGCAGGGCATGTATATATGCATTCAGGCCCACTACATGCTGCATACACCTCTGTAAATTCTCAAAAACATGAAAACCAACAGTCAAGCAAACCAGGCAGGGAGTACTGGTATGGAAGACCAGAATCCCTTAAAGACACAGAAGCTTACAAAAACTTAAAAAACAGTAAATAAACTGATTCAAAACACCCAAAAAGAATATCCCAAAAAAACACTAGTGGTGTCCCCAGTATGGTCGCCAATTCTGATATAGCGGGAAAACCCTTCTATGGACTACACCAGGGTTCTAAAGTGCAAGCAAAGATAATTGTCTAAAGTCTCCTACTTTTAACAACTATCCCAACATTACTCAACAATCATACATAAAAGACAAAGTATAGGGATCTGGTAGGCATACCTTAAACTCCTCATCTGGTGTCGATCCCTTTGCGCTTAGTTGTTTCTTGACTACAGATCTTCTCCCAAGGCCAACCTGCATTTACCAAAAGACAAACAAGAAACTACAAGCATGAAATCTATATAAGGATTAGTGGATTAGACATCATAACAAAAAATGTAAAAAAATCATAAAGATTTAAGACATCATTTGGCGGGACGGAAAAAGTATTTCTTTATCAAATTCGTTTACAATATGAGACCAAAAACTGCTCCTCGAACTCGGTCCTGGGCTCCTCTTCACCATGCACCAACTGCTTCCACATATTCATCTCCTCTTCAGTTCTCTCTAGGTAAATGACAAGGGTTTGCAATGGAGGAAGAAGTAATTTTGGCTCAAACTCACAAAGTGGTTGCAAAATACTGGGGAAAAGAGGGAATATTGAATTGGGTGGGGTTTCTATGCTCTCATGGTTCTTTCTAGAATGGGACCCCAACACCTTCTTTTATAGGCAAAAAATATAGTAATCGTTGGGGTGACTAGCTATGGGTGGTCAAACGGTTAGGAAATGGGGCGAAAACATGTATCCCTTTGCAATTTTCATTTTTAGCGCTTTTTTGAGTGTACGCGGACTGTAGTGGTGCAACAAGCTTGTGTACGCAGGAAGTAGTGGTGCAAGGTGTGTACACCTTCAAAAAAATGTTTTTTTAGAAGATTTTTTTAGTGATGGTTTGGAAAAGATAGCAAGTAAGATGGCTTGATGCCAGGTATGGATGTCTAGCGCAATTTAGGGTTATAACACAAACCAAAAGTCACCCACTTCTGAATATTTGGATCATGAACATGGGATTGTGTACCCTCTACAAAGAGAAAATAAATAGATCCTCAAAGCATGACATGCATCTGCATAGGATATACATATGATGTGAAGGGTTATAGGTTACTTGATCCCTCTACTAACAAGATCATAATTCAACGAAATGTTTGGTTTGAGGAGAGACCCTTGCATGACCCATTGGAGCCACATGCAAAGACCTCGATACTTCCACCTACACCAGACATCAGTGATGATGATTCCACTCATTAAGATCATTGTTTAGATATGAGTTATGAATCTGATTCTAAATATGATGCACATGTCGATGATGATAATGAATATGATGAGCCACAACAGATACCCAAGTAGGCACAGGCCACCCTACAACTAGTAGGAGACCTTGTGTGGGATCCAACAAATCAAAGGAGGAGGATGTCCTATTTTGAGGATCCTCCTCATGCACTCACATATGCCAAACTAGTGATGGCCATGCATTACTACATGGTTCTAGCTTCAGATCCATAGACCTATGTAGAGGCTACAAGGAATCCCTTATGGGAAGCCTCTATGTAAGAGGAAAAAAACTCTCTCCTTGAGAACCAAATTTTGGATCTAGTTTCGCTTCCTTTAGATAGGAATCTTTTTAGATGTAGATGGCTCTGTAGGACCAAGAAGAAAACATATAGACAAGTGATAAGGTACAAGGAAATACTGGTTGCCAAATGTTTTCAGTTGATCCATAAGATAGAATATGATGAGACATTTTCTCTCGTAGCAAAGATGGAATCCATCTAATTGTCCCTTTCCATTGCAGCATTCAGGAGGTGGGAAGTTCACCATATGGACGTGAAAAATTCCTTTCTTCATGGGGATATATTAGAGGATAATTACGTGGATCATCCTGAGGAGTTCATATAGAACTCATCCTTATTATGTTGACTGAAAAACTCACTCAATGGCCTCAAGCAGGTGCCTAGAGCATGGTATGCAAGGATGGATTCTTAATTTCTTTCTCAACATTTTTTCAGATACAAATCATATCCAAACACCTACATGTTAAGAACCTCAAAATCCTTGCTTGTGATGTCCCCAACCATCAACCTTGGTCGATTAACGCTACCCAAACCACTTTGTCTTCTCTTCTAGCTCTGATACCAATTTGTGACATCCCGGGCCATCAACCTCGGCTAGGTAACACTACCCAGACCACTTTATATTTTCTTCTAGATCTGATACCAAATTGTAAATTTATGGATATCTATCTAATGAAATTAACAACTATAGCATTTTGTTCATGCCATTATTCATGCGGAAATAACATTAAAACATACTGACAATATATGCATACAAACGACATATTCTAATAATACACAGATTAATGCGGAAATAGCAGTAAGCCTATGCATACAACATATATGATATATCGAGGCATTACTCATCAATTATAACATATGTACAATTACAAAACATACAATCAACAATTATTTGTTAGTTATATTTTAATAGATGACCACCAATTGTGTGCAAACATTCCACGAACCTCCCAGCCTTAGACCACGTTGCTCATCACGCTCAATAGTGGGTCACCCCCGAGCTGGGAATAAAATCCACCTGGTAAGGGATTCCTAGGCTTGGCAAGGACAACAGGAAAGTTTCACAGATCAACAGGAAGGATTATCTCCTAGGAGCCATCTGACACTAACAAACTAGAGCCTCTCATTCCCCACATGCCTATCCCACCCCAGGAAATGTTCCCCTTCTCTTATCAATAGTCCTTCAGTTGCCCCACTTCCCTTCCAGGGCTTCAGTAATAGGTCAGACATGAATTCACCAAGCACTATAGCTGCAGTTGGACTCCCTCTAGGAAATCACTTCCCCATCAACCTCTCTCACCTAGAGAGAGTTTCTTGCAGGCCTGACAACTTGCTTCTTCAGTCCATGGGCCTAACAACCCACCTACTCAAACCATAGGCCTAACAACCTGCTTCTTCAATCCATCTTCTAAGTCAATTCAACTAAGGGCGATGGAAAAATCAAGACTTGATATAGAATGAATGATGGAATAAATCCACACTCTATAAAGGAACTATGTGAGTTGTAACAACCAATCGTTCAGACACAACACAGGCTCAAGAAATTACAGGGTGCACCGGGCTTCATAGGAGATACACAGGATAACTCAAGTATCACTGCAGGTTCCCCAAGGTGCGTGCTTGTTCAGATGTTGATAATGGAGAAATAGTTAAATGAGTGAATCAGTGGTGAATTAGGAAGGATGGAAGACTTCCAATAATTTTGAGGGTCATGAGAGAATGTGAGACTAACGAAGGAACCCCCAACAAGCTAGATTTGCCAGCTATAAATGCATGTGCCCAGGTCGATACCTGTCTTCCTAAAGCTACATGAGCTCCACGTAGCACTCATTCCCTTTCCCAGGAACTTAGGACAACATCGGTTATGTCAACTTGAGACTTTAGTAAATAATAATAAATAATTATTACTTTAGAGGTAAGCACTCTAGCTTAGCTCTTATTCCTAGACCCTTAGCCCCTTCCCTTACCCTACCTAGTGGAGCTTAGTCCCCCATAAATCTTTCTTCATGGTTAGTCTACACACAACAATGTAATTTTATTAATGATGTGTGTATTTACATATACAAAATTAGGCTCATTGGCCTTAGCATCTAGGCTCTCTGTCCTAATAAACACATAATCTTGAAATTACTAAGACAACTGAGAGGGGGGGGTAAATCAGTTGTTACTTTGCTTAAACAATTTTAAGTCTATTAAACCATTCTTAAATTTTCTTCAAGTGATCATCAACATTATACAGCATATGGACAATAAAAGTGATGAGCATCAGTCACACATAAGGTATACATAGAGACATATTTTCATGAGGAAACCCATAAAGGGAGAAAACCTCTTCTAATTCAAAATGATAGGCAATCTTTTAAGTTCTGTGCATCATCTATAATTGAGCACCAACTCAATATGAGGCTGCTACCTCTGTTTTACAAGCTGCAACTTGTTTGAGAGCACCAACTCTCTTGTTTCTCTAGCACCCACTAGAAGGAAGCACTAACTCCCCGAATGTTCCAGCACCAACTATATGGAAGCACCAACTTCCAGTTACACAGGCTCCAACTTGTATAACAAATAACACTTGTTCTCCCTTGCACCACCCTGCCACCTGGGTTTCTTTGGCTATAATCAGATGGAAGCTACAAATCCTTATGTTCAAGCTCCCACTTGAACCTATAAGGACAACAGTCCTCCCTAGCACCTCCCAACCGCCCTGAAATATTAAATGAATAATTAAACAACCAACTACATAGATAAATCGATTCTTACCACTTCTTCTCTGATCTGTAAATCTGGTCTTCTTCTAACTGTTCTGCAATTCTTCTCTTCCTTTGTTTGTTCTGCAATTCTGCTCTGCTTCAACTTGTTCTATCATTCTGCTCTGCTTCAAATCTATTCCTCATTTGTTACTCTTCTCTGAGTTTTATCTCACATGCACATTTTCAGTCTCGCACTGCGTATTCTGTGATTTTCCCTTTCTTACAGTTTAATTCATTTTTCGTCCAGAACAACCAACCACGCACAGTCTGTGTCTTTTTCTTTTATACACCACACCCACAATAGTTACACTTCGAATCTTCTAAGGCAAAAGAAAAACCGTCTAAGAAACTGAAACGCCAACCGATCAGGAATCATGAATCATTTTTGCTAACTAATTCGTAACTGATGAATTAACTATGAGAGAGAACAGTAGCCCTCTGATCATATACAAGTTTATCTGCATCGTTGGATGAACTTTATTAATCTTGCCTTTAAATTAGGTTTCAACATTTTGGCATTCCTGTCGCCAAGTGTCTCGACACTTCATGTTGCGATCTCCAAAACTCCGATACAGAGATTTTCTGCGCTAGATCCTTCCTCTATATGACCATGGCCATGACCAAGCACTTATGCATAAAGTTCTTTTTGCGAATTCTCATTTCGTGAATCTGGATATGAGGCATCTTGACTCTCCAAGTTGCGATCCCCGAAACCCTGAAATGGAGCTTATATGAACTGACTCCTTCCCTTCTCGCGACCACTGGCGGTGACCATAGGCTGTGCCAAAAGGAGCTTCATATTTCGTGAGTTTATAAACTTCAGCGAGTCTGATCGACAGTTGAAATCTCCATAGATCCGATGGTCCAGATCTTATCGCAATCTCTCATCTCACGAGTTTTCATACCATGCTTCGTTGACTCCAAGTCAGCGACTTGACCTATGATTCGATGGTCCAGATCTGATCTTAATTCAATGGCTTATATCATATCATGATTTTGGCGTTCTTGTGGTTATGTTTCTTGCCTCTACAAGTCGCGATTCGTGAAACTCCGAAATGGAGCCGGATCAACGGTCCAGATCACACCTTGATCTGACGACTGCGATCAAATTGCAATTTCGCATATCACGATTTTGATGGTTATGCTTCTTGCCTCTCCAAGTCGCGATTCGTGAAACTCTGAAATGGAGTCGGATCAACGGTCCATATCACACCTTGATCTGATGGCTGCGATTAAACCCCGATTTCTCATATCGCGATTTTGATGGTTATGTTTCTTTCCTCTCCAAGTCATGATAGGCGAAGCTCCGAGATGGAGCTAGATCAACAATCCACCTTCTTTCGGGAATTAAAATGGGATCCAATGATCATAAATGTTTCTTCTCCTCTCGAGATTACTTTGTTCCGCTTACTCTGATTTTTCCATCGATGATCTGCCAACGATCCTCTGCACTAACTCTTCTGAGCTTATTTGAATCTTCTCCACAACATCTTCTCATAATTCCCATCTATTACATACTTTCTGTACTCATGCCATCTTCATTGTTGTACTTGCCATCAATGACAAGCATACAAGCATGCCCTGTCTGTTAAATATATGCCAACATTCTCCCCCTTTGGCATTGATGGAAACCACTATAACTTTCCTGTAGAATCTTTGAAATCACATCCTGAATGATGGCAACCACTGTAACTTTCCTGTAGAATCCTTCAAATCTCATCCTGAAATAAATTACCCTGTAGAATCCTTGAAATCACATCCTGAATGATGGCAACCACTGTAACTTTCCTGTAGAATCCTTATAGAATCCTTAAAATCACATCCTGAAATAAATTACCACACTTTCTCCCCCTTTGACATCAATGTCAAAGAAGAAACATGCTCCCCCTGAGTTGTTGCAGTACATACTCCCCCTGTCAACTATGAGCATCTTGGAAATACACCATATATTCAATAAGTACTCCCTCTGACTAGGTGAACAAATTAGACACAAGAAATTATAACCCCCAACTTGTGAAGAAGATATCCAAAAGGGGTTCCTGCTAATGGTTTAGTAAATATATCAGGAATCTGTTCTGTAGAAGGAATATAATTCAACTGAACAATTTTGTTTGTAACTTTTTCTTTGAGAAAATGGTACTTTATTGGAATATGCTTAGTCTTGGAATGAAAAACAAGATTTTTAGAGATACTAATAGCATTGGTGTTATCACAGTGAATTGGAATGGGTTCAATGTAAGTCACCTTCAAATCTACAAGAGTTTGAATCATCCACAAATTTTGTGTCCAACAAGTAGCAGCAGCAATGTATTTTGCCTCTGTAGTTGACAATGAAATGGATCCTTGTTTTTTGCTGAGCCATGATACTAATGAGTCACCTAGGAAGAATGATCCTCCACTGGTGCTTTTTCTCTCATCAACACAGTTTGCCCAATCTGCATCTGAATAAGCAGTTAACTAGAAATTCTGATTTTTGGAATACCACAGACCATAAGTCATTGTTCCCTTCAAGTATTTGAATATCCTTTTGACAGCTACCAAATGACTTTGTTTAGGAGCCGACTGATAATGACCTACCATTCCAACAGCTTGCATTATATCAGGACGAGATGTTTTGATGTACAGAAGACTGCCTATCATAGAGCGATATGTCCTTTGATCAACATCCGGTGAAACATCATTTTTATTGAGCTTGCAACCAACCACCATAGGTGTGATAATTGGAGAGGAATCTTCCATCTGAAATTTCTTCAACATCTCTTTCAAATATTTTTCTTGAGAAATAAATATTCCTGCAGATTTTTGTTTTACTTGTAAGCCAAGAAAATATGATAGTTCTCCTATCATGGACATTTCAAATT
>WSFP011337525.1:0-37828 GCA_009831015.1 Picea engelmannii | reverse complement strand
ATTCAAAATGAAAATGTCTCCTTGGTATATATAGGAGACTAGGAGGTATAATTACAACTAATGGCCTAAAGCCGACATAAATAAAATAACATTACTAATATAAGGGGTAATGAGCCAATATTAGGGCTTAACAATGGGCTTATAGAACTATCATATCCAAGACTCTTCCTCTTATAATTCGTTCCTCACACAGCCAAACGAATTTGTTAGTTTTAATGCACATTACACTTTCATTACACGCTCGCAATGGCTTCCAAAAAACATTCAAAAACTCCATGCATACTAACAATCACATTTGTTTACTCAAAAGAAACATTATTCCTTACACATGCACTACTTTAGCATACCAAGCCTTTCAAAATGAAATCAAACATTAAGTGAATTAAATCAATGTGTCAATGCCCATGGTCACATTCGCACACGATGCACCCTTCCATTGATTTTCATATTACCGCATTCATATTAGGCACCTTGCCATGATGTGTTGAGTATCATTCAACCTCTCATCATATGGATTCTCTATCCATATTCATTATTACAGCAGGACTATTCTTCCTGCTTCAGATTGATCATAACCTCAAATTATCATAAATTTTATGAAAATGTCATATGAATGCATTCCAACATTCTTTCTTTGTTGACAACTAGGGTGCCAATATTCTTGGCCACCCAATTCCCTTATTTACCATTCTAAAACTCTATAGGTTATTGGAATATACTTATTCATCAATGGGCAGTCTCATACCTGCCCACTCTCTTACCACATGCATATCCCAAATGGATTCCATTATTTGTTGCTTATGAGCACTTTGTTCCCAACCATCCTCGATTGGTTAATGTATTCATGATACCTTGTTCATGAAATTTCTTGCAAGGATCTCAATTAATCCTTGACTTCCATAGGTTCCTCTATCTATCCTTCAGGTTCCTCTTGTTGAATCATACAACAGCCACTCAAAATTATTTTCATATTATTAAAATAATAAAATAGTTTAGAAGGGATTCTTACCCAATCCCCTCATATCTTATACCACATAGGTATGACCACTTTTATACATGTTTGGGCTGCTAGCACCTTCTTTAACATTACCTCATCAGTGGTACTTTATGGGGACTCTCCAAGTCCCTTCATCAATCTTTCAACAACAACTTTATTGTATTTCTCCCCTTCTCGAGGTTGTCAACCATTGGTAGTTGTCCTTCCTCAACAGCTCCAATCATTTTTTACACATACATGCATCATCATAGTCACAATTATATTAGCTATCATATTAAATTAAAATGCATGTGTCATATAATTTAATCTTAGCAGAACAATTCCGTATTTGTCTTCATCATATTCATATGCACTATACTACACCATTCCTTTCTATTTTTATGAGTGCAACCACAATCAAATTATCAGATGTCTCTAATAATCTTGTAACCAGCAACATTCTCATTGTCAAAAAAATTACCTACATTAGCATAACAGTTTCTCATCCCAGAGAAACCTAATACTCAACAAGAAAGGATTTAATATATTCTTCCCTTTTTCCCACTCATTTGCACAATAAAGGAACTTTCAGCCTAGCTGAATTAATTTCAAGGCCTCACCGCCTTCACAAAACATAGCTTAGCCAAGCCTGTTCATTTAAAAAAAATCAATAATTTATCTTTCATTTCCCAATTGTACTTATTTTCACAGCTACTCCTTTAAATCATCCAACTCTGTTAAGCAAATCAGGTTTTTTAGAATGAGAAAAGTATTCCTCCTTTTTCTCCTTATTTTCTTCTGCAATCTATCCCTTTTGGGATTTTCCTGCTCTATTCTTTGAGCAGTTTCATCCAAGTTTTCATCTTGACTTTCTCTGGGTAAATTAATATGCTACAACAACAATATTTTGGTTCACAATTAAATCAAGAACCAATGCATTCGACACATTACTGATCAAATTGGTCACTATTCATTGGCATGTCTCCCATGCATGCATTATGTTTTAGAATGTAATCTAGGGTTCTTGTATAATTAGGCCTTGCATCCCATTTTTTATTATTTCAGTAGTCCTTAAGATTATAACTTTGTTCTCCGAATAGAGTGCTTCACACAGTTCCTCCACGGTAACTTCTTAAACATGCAACTCTCTTGTTGCATATCTATCACTATCTGAGATGACTTCAACTTTGAGTCTATCTCAGCTTTGTTCTTTCAGAAATTGACCCCATATTCCATAAGGAATACAAGTATGCATTCTTATTATGCATTTCATATTTATGTTTAAATGGGTACATCCATTAGTCTGCATTTATAGTGTGCGTGTATGCACTCAACCACATGTATCAGTATATTGTGTGTCTAATATAGGCACACTTCCTAATGTTATAAACATATTTACTTTAAAATTATTTAACTCATGATTGTTCGCAATCGTTCCCATGCCATCCTTAAGGGAAAAATCGCATTGCCTTCTATTAAGACAACATAGCATTCCTGCTCATTTATTCTTTCAACAGTTTACACTAGATTTTTTCTGAGGAAGTAATATACCTTGTTGGCACAGGGGCAGACCCAGGGTTCAACGCTTCAGCAGTGCACCAACAAAACCCTAACTATCGACCCTTTCGACAACACCTGCGAAGCAAAGGAAGTCTCACCCAAGGTAGAGGTAGGGGGGGTTGCAGGAATCATATGTTTGAAACCTAGTTGGGACATAGATCTATGATTACCATACCTTAACAGAGCACTTAGAAGTTAACATTCATTAGCATTTAACCCTTATTTACATCACAGATTCAAGCCCTAATTACATAACAGTGCAGTATTCAACAAGATCTAATACATCCAGCACTTAGCACATTGAAATAGATCAGATCTAGCATTCATTCACATTACTAAGAACTAAGCTATTATATCATATGCATCTAACATATAGCATTGCACTAAGCATACATCACATCAATAACATAACAACTATAATGCACAAAGAAACCACAACTTGGGATATACGTGGTGCACCCCAGTGTGGGGCTACGTCCACCCACTCTTCTCCTCTTTATTGTCTTATGTCAATCTTCTTACATGCACATAGCCCAAAAACCCCACTTTGCATAGGACAGGAGATCTGCGTGCACCTCACCAGATCCTCCTTCCCCGAACTAGGTTTAAGAACCAAGCCTTTTTACAATCTGCACATAGGTCTCTTACAATCACTTTCACTTAGCTCTGCAAGATCTTAACACATAGTATGCATGAAGCATCCACAACTATTCGCACTTAGCTCACCAGCCACATTACACACTTAGGTCTCCTCTACTTACATTGCCTAGCTTTCTATTTATACATTACAAAAGGGCCTAAACATGGGTAAACCCATGGGTCGAAATCCCATACCCATTACATAAACACTAAACCCAAAAATTCCCTAAGAAGGAGCCAAGATCCTGAGATCTCCGCTTCACCTTGCACTCCGCCTTCGACTAGCCTGTCGAAGTCCCAAAATCGGTCAAACATGACCTAAGTTCTCCAAAACTTGGTCAAGGGCCAACAGGCCCCCAACACTCACCTATGACTCGTCCCGAGTCACTCTAATCTAGGTAACTCTTCCTCGAAGGCCTCAAGCTTGGCTCAAGATACTTTACTTGTTGCTTAGCTAGAGCCTCCTACTTGGAAAAATCCTAAATGACCTTCTCGGTGACATGTCCTTCCAATCGTTGTTCAACTGAGGTGACTACTTGTTCTAGTTGTGCACCTTGTCCTTCAATCTCCTCAAAAAGTGTGCAGGATTCATCCTGCACTGGCTGGAGTTGTTGGATCACTTCCATGACCTTACTTTGTATGGCATGGGCCTGTTTTTGAACCATGTGTTTTTCCTGGGCTATTTTCATTCTCTCGACCGGTGACAATACCTTCAATTGTGTTTGCACTGTTGTTTCTTGATGCTTTGCCTCCTAGAGTTGTGACTCCAATGTCCTGGGATCAGGGTCCTTTGCAAGGCGCTAGTAGGTCTGTGCACTTCCACTGTTGAGTTGCTTACATTCTAAGGCCAATGCCTTGATTCTCTGGACTGTGCTTTGGGCAGTTTCTTCTCTATGGTATCTCACTTCCTCCGGAGTGCTTGGCACTACTTGTAACTCCAGTTTGGCTATCCTCTGTTGGAGTTGTTGAATGGCTTCGATAAGATTCCCTACTTGTATTTCTATTGGGTCTTCTTCCATCTATTCTAAGCCCATCATAGAGCGAAGTGCTCTAGTGACTACTTCTTTAACTCCAATCTGCTCTGTGAGAAGTTGTTCCTTCTCCTTATGGATATGTGCTCTATCCTCTACAAACTTTGCCTGGAGGTCATCTTTTTCTTACTACGCAACCCGGCATTGTTCTATGGATTTATCTTTTGCTTGCTTCGGGGCCTCTATGGAATTTTCATTTTCCTCCTAGGTGTGACAAAGGAGAGCCTTCATCACATCTGTTATCCTACGTAGTTGGGTAGGTTCATCTCCCAACTATGTTCCTTATGATGACGGGGGCACAGTAGACACTGTGCAGCTGGAGTGGAGGGATTGTTGTACCCCTTTCAGCTCTGCTTCAATTCTTTCATACATGGTCTCTTGTTTGGCTTCATTGCATTGTAAGATGTCTTCTGAGGTATATGATACAGCGATGATGATGAAATATATTTCATCCATCGTGAGCATACTATGCATATGTGGTTTAGTAGCTTTTGAATTCTTCCGCAATGTAGGTTTTGTGGGGGGAACCTTTCTTTTCTTGGAGGTCTCACCTTCTTCAATAGGGTCCCTAGGAGTTGTTACTTCGCCTTGTTTCTGCTTGTCTTATTCTCCTTTTTCTTCTTCTTTGTCTACTTCGTCATCACCTCCCCCTCCAGGTGAGTCTGAAGAAGTCTCTTCTAATGCACTGTTCAACTTTTGTACCTCTTCCTTTTTCTTCCTTTTGCTATTGTTGGGTGCATCATACTCTTCATGAGTGACCAGAGGAATTCCGATTAGGTCGAGGTCAGACAGTTATTCTTGGTCGTCTGGTACAAGGAGCTCTACGGGCCACTCCTTAGTTATTTCTCCCATGTCCTCCTAAGTGAGCTTGCAGTAAGATTGGAGCTCTTCTTTATGTTTGTCTCCTTGTGCAGCGATATAAATAAAATGTCTATCTACACGGAACTTCACAAATGGTCTGAACCTATGCAGGGTATTCTATGTCATGCGAGGGGAAGACTCAATAGACCTCTTCAACTACAGGTAATAGGTGTGGAACACCATGTTTGAATGCCATTATTTAGCCATGTCGCTTGAATACCAAAGCGTGGTGAAGTTCGCATCTAAGGGTTCCAGTGGCTCAATATCAGGGAAGGTCACACCTTTCAGCATCTCCCAAGTAATGAAGTCAATGAGGATCAGCAACCAACTGAAGTGGAACTCGTAGCCTTGATCCTGAGCTTCGCGCCAGTGTTTCTCTAACTGGTTGACGAGGTAGCTCACCCAGTTCATTTGTATCCCTTCCATGCATTTTCCTGTGAGGTCGACGACAAACCCCGTGACCTGCGTGGGTCTTTTCTTCCTTACTATCTTACTAGCAATCAACTAGTAGGCTACGCGCACTACGCCATTATGGATGGAGGCTACCTTGTATCCCTTCTTCCCCTTTTCCACATTGCCATAGGTGTCTTTGATTTTCTGTGCCAGGGTGCGATCTGCAGTCTTTCCTAGGTAAAAGTCTTGTGGGCCTAGCCCTTGCATGCTTAATCCGGTGATCCTATGGATCAGCACTGGATCGATGGTGATGCATTTTTCTAGCCATAGATAACCACCATGGAAGCACGACAACAGGAGCTTAACGCATGTGTTAACCTCTTGATGTCTTTCGAAGTGTGGTATATTCGTCACGTTCAAGATAGTGGACCTTGCGATGTCCATGGTCCAAGGCTTGGGGATGATCTACGACTTGTTCCCCTTTGTCTTAGTCAAATACTTGTATGGTGCGAGCATGCCATAGTTCTTGTGGTCTCCTAAGTTATAGTCATTGATCTTCAACATCGAAATCCTCTCCAACTGTGGTCTAACTGCACGTATCCCCTTCGAGAGGTATGCAGTGATGATTGTGTAGTCGAAGTCCCTTGGGATGTTGTCACGACTCACCGCGCTAGCCAGAGGCGGGATGTAGTCGGTTAGGATAGTTGGGATGAGCTTCGCATTTACTAAGTCATCATGATTCTTTGTTCGTTTCTTTGTCACAAATCGAGATGGTCCAGATACACGAGCAGTCGATGGGGATGCTTGCACTTATCTCATCGAAAAGGCTTGGATGACTGTGGACATCACCTTCTCAGCCATGAGGTCTATCAGGATATCTTCGACGGATTTTTCTACTGTGCTAATTTTGTCCGACATGCACACTCAAGATATGATATCTCGGGTTGGTGAACAAACACTCATTGTAACAGCACGGGTGGCAAGGTCTCAATAATCACGGCGTGGTAATAATCAACTCGAATAATCACAATTGGAAAAAGTGTCCACGGTGCAATGCTCGATGAGATAAATAGACATCGTCATAATGAACTCTTCCAATGGGAAGGAATGCCTCAATCAATTAAATTCCATCCGTTATGGCGTGGTCCCAATGGTCCAGTGGTGAGCGTTTCGACAATAATTGTGTTTCTAGTCATTCTGGAGCATCATTCTAACAGTCGGGACACCTCCAACAGTCATATTGCTTCATCGTGGTGAAGTGCCAATTTACGTTGTTCTGATATCCCAACGAAGTTCCAATTCTGCAAACCTTATTTCTAATGAGTCCTCCCTGGAACTTCCTATAACTTTTCTAACTTTGCTTTCTTCTTGGTGAGCTTTCTAGCTTTCTTTCCTGTGATTTGAGTCACTAGTTTCCTCTTTCCATTATTTTTCTTATCTCTACTTGGCATATTAACTTCACATTGTGGAGGGTCTTTCATAGTTTCTAAGAGTAATACTTCTTCTCTTTCTGGGGTAGGTGCTTTACTCTCTTGTACAGACAGTTATTTCAAGTCTTTATGTGTTCTTTCAACTTCGACGTCTAGATCTCTGGTCCTCAGTAGCTTCGAATGGTCCTCTTGTTCTTCTAGTAAGTGCGTTATTCTCCTAGCCATGAAATCTCTTAGTTCTTGTTTTTTCTATTCTGGATCCTCCTCTTCTTGTTTCCTTCGTATCTGATCTTTTGAAACCCATGTTTTTCCTATCAAAATAGAAAATGGGGCATTGTTCTCAACAAATTTAATGATCTCAAATTCTTCTTCTGTCGCAGTTCCATAAGCACTCATAACTGTCTGGGTAAGTCTTTCGCATAGGGTTATCAACTTTCCTCTAAATAATCTTATTCCTCCCAATGAAGGAACCATAGCGGGTTTTCCCAAAATTTCCCAACTTCTTTCTATCATGATATTCACCTGTGTTTCCTCATCCAGGACACAGTCTATGTCGAAGTCTCATATTCTTGTTTCTATGCACTCTTTCTTATTTAAGATCTCTGATAAACTGGTGTCTCTGTGATCATTAGGGGTTTATTTCATCTACAATAATATAGCCTCTGATTCTTTATGGGGTTCTATCATATCCTTAGTTTCTTGGCCTATCTCATAGTTTTCTTGTCTCATATTCATCTTTTCAACTATAGCTTTACAACATAGGAAATCCAAAACTTCATGTCCAGTAGCTTTACAACAAATGAAAATAGGACCTCTACCAGGGCATTCCTTAGCAAGATGTCCCAGTCTCCTACAACTATAACAAAGATTCAATCCTCTCTTTCTCTTGAACGATCCCTAACCTTTCATGTACTGCGCACTAGGATCACAATGGTGGGTCTGCAAAAAAATCTTTCTAGGATCCTACATCCACTTGTTAGTCCAACAATTCTTTCTATGCATAGAAATAACATATCTTTCATTATTTCTATCATATCTATTCATATCAAATCTTCTTTCTTCTAGTTGTACCCTAGTTTTTAGACTAGGACCAAATCTATTAAACATACCTATATCCATTCTTTCGAAATAAAAAATTTCACTTATCTTACCTTTATCAGAGCATAAAGCTTCAAGATCTTACCTCTTTTCTCCAGATCGGGCTTATCTTATTAGCACAGAGCTTCACAAGTCAAGCAGAATACTACACACTAGGGTAGCAGGTCTATGCACAAATGTTGTGAGTGGGAAATCCCCCTATGGACTAGCACTTAGGGTTTTATCATGCATGTAGAAAAGACCTAAAGATTCCTAATTTTTACCATCATCCTAGACCTAATCCCCATTATTCTTAAGAAAATACACAGTTAAGAAGATCAAGTGAACATACCTTATTTCAGGTGTTTGATATCGATCCCTCTTCACGCTTGGTCTCTCTTTGACTGCGGCTCTCCTCCAAAGGCTGACCTACATTCGCAAAAGACAAACAAAGAACTCACATGCATTTGATCTACATATTAATGGGTTAGAGATTTAATCAACATGTACGCAATAAACAATGAAAATCTCATATGGTGGGATGGGAAAAGTACTTATTTATTATTAACTTCACTAAAGCAACTTACAATGATGAGGTCGGCCACTGCTCCATGAATCTGGTCTCGAGCTCCTCTTTTATTGTGCACCAACTGCTAACACACTTGCTTCTCTTCTTCATTGAAATCACAAAATGGTTGCAGAATCTTGGGCAAAGGGGAATACGAATTCGGGTAGAGTTTATTTACTATATTTTTCCTCCCTTTCAAATGGGACCCTTAACCCTTCTTTTATAGTCTAGGAGGAGCTAGGTATTTGGTCGAATGACCGGCCATGCATGGCCAAAAGGTTTAGTTAACTTGCCCAAAGTTGTGTGTTATGTCAGCAACTTTCCTTTTTTCGTGTTTTTGTAGGTACACGTGGGTTGTATTGGGGCAGCTAGCATGTACACACGTGTAGTAATGGAGTAGGGCATGTGGGCCTTTATAAAGGGGGTTTTTAAGAAGAATTGTTAAGTAGTGTTTTGGCAAAGAAGGAATCTGAGATACCCTGATGCCAGGTAAGCATATCTGGTGCAAATTACGGTTATAACAGATGCCCCCTAATGTGTGAGGTCAGAAGAGCATCTGATGGTCGAAATACATTATCAATCTGTACCAACGTTCCAAATAAGTGAGCCCGGGGACCAGAAATCGGGAGGTGCCATCTGCAAAATAACAATTGTCTCACCGAGGCGGGCATACCCATGCTCGGGATGAAATAAAATCATGGCTACCAATCAAATACACTATAGATCCATGTCATATAACTATATAAAGTGTAGTTGTGAGCAATACACAATGGAGCTACATCTCGAAATCAAAAAAGATATACATGTATAGTATCCATCTTCTAGAAGTTGATAAGGCCTGATGGTTGGAGATGAGGTCTTCAGAGCTCGAGAAACAACTTCAAAATCTTCAAAACTCGGGTAGGAGTGTAATATGAGTGTACAACTTAACTACCCAGAGGTCTTCGAAGGCTCGTCGGTCATGGACTAGAGAATATTTGATGATCAGAATGAAGGCTTCATTGATTTTGAACAAAGACTTTGTTATAACCCTAATTTGCACCATACATGCTTACCTGGCATCAGGCCATCTCAGATCCCTTCTTTGACAAAGCACTGTTGAACAACTCTTTAAAAAACCTATTTTATAAGGGCCCACGCGCTCTACTCCATTACTCCATGCGTGTACATGCTAACTGACCTAAAACAGCCCATGTGGACCGACAAAAGCACGAAAAAAGGAAAGTTGTCGATGGAACACATAGCTTTGGGTGAGTTAACTGAAACTCTCGGCCATGCATGGCCAAGGGTTCATCCAAATACCTAGCTTCTTATAGCCTATAAAAGAAGGGCTAGGGGTCCCATTTGGAGGAGGGAAAATTAGAGTAAAGAAACTCTGCCCAATTGCATATTCCCATTGTCCCAACCCTTTAGCCATCCTTGTACAAGAAGAGATACAAAGCAAAGAAGTTGGAGGACATTTGAAGAGGAGCCCAAGATCAGGATTCACGGAGCAGTGGTCGCTCTTGACATTGTAAGTTGATTCATTAAAGTTAATAATAAAGAAATGTTTTTCCCATCCCACTGTATGATTTCTTCATAGTTCAGTAAAGATATGTTTGAATCTCTAACCCATTAGTCTATAGGTAAAATGCATGTGTAGTTTGTTGCTTGTTTTGTACGCAGATCAATATTAAGAGGATAGCTTCCAACAAGCGATCAAGCGTGAAGGGGGATCGACATCGAACATCCGGAACAAGGTATGTTGGTATAACCATGTATTTGTTGAAAAGGAATGGGGTTTAAGTCTGGGGACGAAGGTAGAAAGTAGATTTCTTTCAGTCATATCTGCGTGCATAAGATAACCCTATTTGCTAGTTCGTAAGGGGATTTCCCTCACAACAGAATTGGCGACCATACTAGGGAAGTCTTGAGAGTTACTGGAATTATTATTTTTTTGTAGCTTTAAAATACTGGTTTTCTTGCCTGTTTTTTAGTTTCTGCCAAGTCCGAGCTAGCAGAGAGTCTGGTTTCCCATACCAGTTGTCTCTGTTATTTGCTTAATTATGTTTTTTCGAGACCCACAGAGGTACACATGGCCTGTATAAGGTCTGCACGTGTGTACTCGGGCTCTAATCTCTTACAACCCGTGTGTAAACGCTAGCTGAAGAAGTAGCAGTAGCGTGTAGAGTCCAGCAAAAATTTGAGGCAATCATCCTCTTCCTTGTCAGAATCAGACATTCTCAGGGCTTTTCTCGAATTCTTTCTAAGTCTTGGTTGTTTGCAGTCTTGTCTCAGATTTGTTTGTTTTACGAAAATTTTCCTTACATTGTTTTCTTTTTCTGTTAAAAAGAGTGTCCAAGCCTTCAAGAGATCATGGTTCTCAATATCAGAGGTCTCTTCCCGGTTTGGATTGTCTGTTGTTATTTTTTCTCAGAGTTTTAGAGATACACACGGCCTGTAGAAGGTCAACCTGCGTGTACACGCCCTCTGGCTCTATACAGCTCGCGTTCACATGCTTGTTGTTGTATTATCAGTACTGTGCTTGTGCAGGATAGTTTTTGTTGAGGGTAAGGCAGTCATCCTTTCCCTTGATGAGAGTTGTACCTCTCAGGTTTTTGAATCTCTGTCTTAGCAGTCAGTAGCTTAGGATTAATCTTAGCCTTAGCTTGCTTTTTCTCATTTAAAAGTTGTCATAAAAAAAAAAAATAGGGTTTTTAGACAAGTGTGAGAATCATTTTTTAAGTTGCTAGTGTGTGATTTCTTGAAGTGATTCTTTGTGATCTGCGATTAGGCCAGAATTGTTTTTCTTGGTTTTTTACTTGTTGGTATTTTTCCTTTTTGCTTTATCAGCATTTAAATAAAATAAAATAAAGATCTCTTTCATTTTCTTGTTTGGTTGAAGAGTGTGATTCTGCATTATTAACCAGGGAAAAGTCTTGTATTTGATAAGTTCTTTTTAGTTTACTTATATCATAAGTAACTCGTAGTCGAGTGAAATTCCTTTTGAGTTTGTTGTCCAAAATCTTAGAAAATTAAAAAAAAAAAAAATGAAAAGTTGTTGAAATTTTGCATTAAGTGAAAGTTTTTGTTTCCAGCTTTTCATTTTTACTTTCGTCTTTTACACATCATCAGTTTCACTTTCATACCCCTTGACATAATACAAGCCATAAAATTAACGCTAAATCTAAAATTTATTAGACTTTTATGTTTGTAGGGTTAACCAACTAGTTTAGGATTAAGACCTTGGATTAGGTTGGAGAGGAAACTCTTCAAGGCCATTACAATCAAACATTGGAGTCTGAGTTAGGGAGTGTCTAAGTCTAGTATCATGAAATTTATCTGAGACCCCCCTCTAACATAGGGGATAAACACGAGGTCGCATGCAGAAAGGTAGCGGAGATAACCCCTCCAAAGCTGGACCAATCGTAGTGGAGAACACATATAGAGGGCTTGTTTTGGGATTCCGTCGATTGCATTTGTCACGGGGCTTCATGGGTCTCGAATCCATTCGAGGTCATGAGTTGTCTTTCATACCACTTGTTTTCTATACCCTTGACAGGTTTCGGGCTCGATACCTTGCTCATTGTAGTCTACCCGACTTTCGACTGTACCCGCATGGTGACTATTCACGTGTTGGCAACCTAGTTGCCTATATTTTTTAGGGACATACACAGGTGACTGCGGGGGTATACCGTGGTACCTAGGACAAACATCGAGCCACGCTTTGCAGAGTATACTTGGAGGGTTCTTCTATTTTTTAGTTTCACTTGCACTGGTAAGTTGCTCTAGTGTTGGTTGTTGTAACTGTTCTTCCAATTAATTTAGTGTTTGTCTTTTCTATCTTCTAGGGACTTTTTTAGTGTGTGTTACTTTTGAACATTTAGACTACCCTAGAGTGTCTTTGATCTTCTCACACGGTGGAGGATCACGAGCTCCGTCGGTCATGAAGGCTTCTTGGCCTATCGCCGGTTACACTGGATCCACCCCCGCCACCACTAAGGCGAAAGCTAGACCAACAAGGGTCTTTTGAAGTGACCGAATCACAAGAAATTATTCCCGACCAACATCTAGAGGAATCGACCATTCTAGACCTTGGAGAAAAAGCTTTTCGTCTGGTTGAAACCTCCACTACTGATCATTCGGCACCCACCATCGTATTGATTCATCCTTGCGAGTGCCAGACAGTGTCGCACGCAGCAATGGAAACAAATGTTGTTACTCCTTCTGGTAATTCTTCAATTCCCACTACGGTTGTCACCACAAGATAGTTTTCATCTCCTGACCCATTGTCACCGGTCCGAGCCACCATAGTCTCGACTGCCACTACATCGCACAATGGTCTGATCCCGTCTTTGGCGACTGCCACAACCCCTTTCACACCAGGTGCGACAAGCCCTTCGTTATCATACGAGATGCCTAGTTCAGGTACAAGTCTTGTACTTTCCTACTCCACTTTACAGACTTCAGGTCTGGGGGCAAGGATCTCTAGCGCTCCTCTGCAAGGTCACATGGAGGGCACTCCTACTCCTTTTAACGCTTTCCCTTACGGAGGAGGTCATATACCTCCTTCGTCCCCTTCACTCGGTGGCTCGCATCAGCAATCCATCAGGCAACCTACACACCATAGTTTATTTGGAGTGGGGAGTTAAGGCCAACCTTCATATAGTATGTCGGTAGGTTCAACACCATTTTCCTTGATAGGAACGTTTGGTAACAATGCCTTCTCGTCGGTTACCTTTCTGACTGGGGGCAATCCCATTTTTGGACAACCTATTCCTATGCAGGGTACCATTCCTGCACAGGGGGAAAACCTAGGAACTTCTTCCGCATCAGGGCCTTGGAATTCTTGGCAAGGATCCATTCCCTCGTCTGGAATGCCAATCTAGGTTAATTCTTTCCACAATCAATGGAACCTCGGAAAAACTACTATGCCTATCCCCACAGGACCGATATGGGGCAACCCTTCCCAAATTCCTTCAAATGTAATGCATGCCCAACCATTTATGTCCTATTTTGGAAATCAGCTGGTGATGTCTCCACATACGCAAAATCCATATGCTGGTATGTCTCCACATACCAGAATCTGGGCCATTTGAACTTTTCCTGGCAACCTGGTGTCAGTCAAACTCCAGGCCCCTTTTCCCAGGTTATCACCAACAACCCAAACTACCCTTCCTGGCAACTTTGCAATTGCCAGATTTGACAAGGTTGTTGAATGACCCTATTTGTCACGAGCCGCATTGGCCTCCTATGCCGACAAAGTTGCCTTCGGACATCCCAAAGTTCAAAGCCAAGCCTAACAAAGATCAAGGAGATCATGTGACTACCTTCCATTTTTGGTGCTCATCTAACTCATTGAAAGATGACTTCGTACAATTGTGATCGTTTCAACGTACTCTCATTGGGAGTGTCGCGAAATGGTACATTGAGCTCGATCACTCAAGATACTCTTCCTTCAGTGAACTGGCGATGGCTTTCCTAAACCATTTCCAATTACATGTGAGATATGATGTTGGCACAGAGTTGCTTGCCAATTTCAAACAGACAACAACGGACCATATCTCTGATCACATCCGAGAATGGAGACGTTGAAAGAGTTTAATTAAGGTGCTAGTCCCACCAACATTCCTGCTTGAGTGGTTCCTTAAGTCTTTGGTCCCGCAGTTTTATCAAAAAATGTCGTGACGTCGGGAGTATTCTCCAAAGAAGACGCCATCATGAGAGCTCAACAATTTGAGCTCATCTATTCTCAGTCTGGTTTATTATACAACATCTTGCCAGATGCGCCATGCTCAATACTTGATCAAACTAGACAGAGAGCTGGACCACATGCCGATGGTATTGTTGGTTCAGCACAAACAAATCCCACTGAGCAATTGATGAAGCAGTTGCAGCAGTTATCTATACAACACACAATGGCTAGTCAAACTACTACTTTGGCTGCTCCCCCTATCAAAACGTCAGAGGTACACATAATGCAATCAACTAACCCAAAGGCCATCTAGCAGCCTGAAGGAAAGAAAAAACAATGAAAGAAGGGTAAGGGGGATAAAAAACCTATCGATAATGTTGGCAGGGACAACACTGAGAAATGAAAGGTGAGGTATCCATGCAACTTGTGCACAGAAGAACACCCAACCCATCTATGTCCTCAGCTTGAAGCCCAAAAGTTTGTGACGTAGCAACAGCCTGTTGTGTTGACCAATCCATTTCAACATGGGCAAAATCTAACCCAAGCCTCTGCAAGCATGGAAGGGGGCAGCCAAGAACCCTCTCCACCTGCGAACAACCCCGCATCCGTGAACGTCTATATGGTGAGGGGTGATGCTTTATATATCGACTAGAGCGCATGACTATAGTAAACCAAGCACTTCTGAGAAGGGTAAAGAAGCTTAACTCTCGTCTCTTCCTCTACAAATTGAGAAGACGTTGGGTGAAACAATGACACGCATTCCCAAAGGCGCATTCAAAAAAGATTCTCATAACCCAAATGCAAGGGCCGCCTAGAACTACTCTATGGATACTTCCTTCCCCATCGGTCACGATGGATGGGATAGGGCACCCGGGCATGTCCATGCCCTTGTCCGTAGCTGAAGTAGCGTACTCTTTAGTCCAGCAAACTTTAGCCAACACTGATCCAACTCCTGCATAAGAGTTTGATCCACTTCTAGAGCCTATTTGGGCTCAGGATTCTCTCACTGACACCGATTCATTAGACTTAGTCTTGCCCTCTGATGAAGCTATAATTGAGACAATGACTAGTCCAGAGAAACCCTGGGATGATCTTCATCACAGATCATACTTCCTCCCAGAGTTAAGCAGAATCGAGGTCGGAGAATTCACCTTGAATATGACTGGAGATAGGTCTTGTCCTATTAATCCCTTAGCTACACAGGAGGTTTATGTTGAGGGTAATATGGAAACTATCACTGAAACCTTACCGATCAATATCTCCAAAACCCCTGGTGTCATAGACAATGTTTTCTTCGGAGCATACTTCTCCCCCGAGGATATGCTAGGCATCGACCCACAAAGAGTCGATCATGAGCTAACTTTGTTGATTTTCAAGCTCGCTTTGAGATCCAAAAGCAACATCCGGTGAGAGTGCATTTATGCTTTTCGATCTCGTCCAGATTAACTGAGAAAAGTAACCTCTACGGGTCTTCTTTTAATCCCTTTTCAGACCCTCTAAACATGAAAATATTTCCGAGAAATCTTATGGCCTTTCACGCTCGTTAAACTAAAATTTGAAGTCACGTCTGTCCGGCGGTAGTTTACCCCTTTTTCGATCCGGACGGTCAACTATACGAACAAAGGTATACTCTATTGAACTTCAGTTCTCTAGAAGAGTACTCTCAGGTATAATTTTATCCCTTTTTCGGGCCTGAGGGACTAAACTTACAAAGAAGGAACCCCGACAGAGTCCATAGTTAAGCTTTTTTCAGACTCCCTAAAATTGAAAAGATCATCGAGTGACCTTATTCTTTCACACTCATTAAACTGGTCCAGAAGAACATACCTAACGGAGTCCATAGTTAAGCTTTTTTCAGACTCCTTAAAAATGAAAAAATGGCCTAGTGATCTTGTCCTTATCACACTCGTTAAAATGGCTTTGTATAGACGTCTTGTCAGTGCTAGTTTACCCCTTTTTCGAACCGACTAGACTATCTTCGAAAAAGGTACCCCAATGGAGTCTCCTTTTATGATTTTTCAGACTCTCTAAATATGAAAAACCATCGAGCTTACCTTCTCTGGGCTCGTTAAACTTACATCGAAGGACGTTACCATTATGTGTTTTGTTAACCGCATTTGCATACCTTATACGTCAGTGTTGTAGCACTTTGCTTCTGCGTCTTAACACCCTTGGCCCCTGGAGGATTTTTCCCGAGTATCATTATTTTGAACATCAGTCTTATCCTTGTGCCTTGAGCTTATATGTTTGTCACACTCGTTCCTCCATTGTAACGTAACATTCCGTTATTCTTTTTTCCAAAATTATTGAAAAAGACAACAAAAAAAAAATCAAATATACCCCAAAAAGAGGAAGGGAAAAGTATTTTCTTTATTGGCAGCATAATGAGTCGCCCTTGGATAAAGCACATCTATCTGTTTGTTTGTCTAGCTTTTGGATGTAGTACGACCTTAGGAAGTTGTTCTCGCTACATAAAGTTGTGTCCTCCTCTGTTTGGTTATTCTTCCAAACATATGGAGATTTTGTGTTGCCTCCTGCTTTGTAAACTTATGATCAATGCCATGCTGTCTAAGTCTCATCATTTGTCGTGCTGTTGTCCAAGGGAAGTTTCTACCAAGCCCGATTCGACCCCTCTACAATTTGTCTCTTGCCCTCATACCCGGCCATCCTGAATGTCTAATCAAGTCCTTGTTTGAAATCAATGAAGCCTTCAATCTGATCATCAAGATTATTTAGTCCATGACCGACGAGCCATCGAAGACCTCTGGGTAGTGAATTCGTACACTCATATTGCACTCCTACCTTGAGTTTTGAATATTTTGAAGTTGTTGCTCAAGCTCTGAAGATCTCATCTCCAGCCATCAAGCCGTATCAGCTTCTAGAAGATGGATACTCTATATGTATATATTTTTTATTTCGAGATGTAGCTCCACTGTGTATTGTTCGCGGCTACACTTTATATAGTTATTTGACATGGATCTGCAGTGTATTTGATTGGTAGCCATGATTCTATTTTATCCCGAGCATGGGTATGCCCGCCTCGGTGAGACATTTGTTATTTTGCAGACGACACCTCCCAATTCTTGGTCCCTGGGCTGACTTGTTCGGCACATCAGTAAAGATTGGTAATGTATTTCAGCCATCAGATGCTCTTATGACCTCACACATTAGGGGGCATCAGTGATAACCCTAATTTGCACCATACATGCTTACCTGGCATCAGGCCATCTCAGATCCCTTCTTTGCCAAAGAACTGTTGAACAACTCTTTAAAAAACCTATTTTATAAGGGCCCATGCACCCTACTCCATTACTGCACGCATGTACATGCTAGTTGACCTAAAACAACCCATGTGGACCGACAAAATCATGAAAAAAGGAAAGTTTCCTACGGAACACACAGCTTTGGGTGAGTTAATTGAAACTCCCGGCCATGCATGGCTAAGGGATCATCCAAATACCTAGCTTCTTCTAGCCTATAAAAGAAGGGCTAGGGGTCCCATTTGGAGGAGGGAAAAATAGAGTAAAGAAACTCTTCCCAATTGCATATCCCATTGTCCCAACCCTTTAGCCATCCTTGTGCAAGAAGAGATGCAAAACAAAGAAGTTGGAGGACATTTGAAGAGGAGCCCAGGATCAGGATTTGCGGAGCAGTGGCCAGTCTCGACATTGTAAGTTGATTCATTAAAGTTAATAATAAAGAAATGTTTTTCCCATCCCACTATATGAGTTCTTCATAGTTCAGTAAAGATATGTTTGAATCTCTAACCCATTAGTCTATAGGTAAAATGCATGTGTAATTTGTTGCTTGTTTTGTACGCAAGTCAATCTTGAGAGGATAGCTGCCAACAAGCGATCAAGCGTGAAGGGGGATCAACATTGAACATCCGGAACAAGGTATGTTGGTCTAACCATGTATTTGTTGAAAAGGAATGGGGTTTAAGTCTGGGGACGAAGGTAGAAAGTAGATTTCTTTCGGCCATATATGCATGCATAAGATAACCCTATTTGCTAGTCCGTAAGGGGATTTCCCTCACAACATACTTGATTGGACTTTCGGGATGGTCGGGCATGAGGGAAAGAAACAAACTACAGAGGGGCTGACTTAGGCTTGGTAAAATCTTCCCTTGGAAAAGAGCATGACAAATGATGAGACTCAGGTAGCATGGCATTGACATAAGTTCATGAGGCAGGAGGCAAGGCAAACTCTCCATATGTTTGGAAGAATAACCAAACGGAGGAGGACACAACTCTATGTAGCGAGAACAGATTCCTAAGGTCATACTAAATCCCAGAGCTTGAAGAAAAAATGGAAGGATGTGCTTTGTCCAAGGGTAACTCATTGTGCTGCCAATACAAAGAAAATACTTTTCCCTTCCTCTTTTTGGGGTATATTTGATTTTTTTTTATCTTTTTCAATCATTTTGGAAAAAGGATAAAAGAATGCTACGTTACAAAAGAGGGATGAGTGGAGCAAACATATGAGTTAGAGGTGAAAGGACAAGATTGATGTTCAAAGCAAGGATACTCGGAAAAAATCCCTCTTAGGGCCAAAGGTGTCAAGACGCAAAGGCAAAGTGCTATAGGGCTTGTGTATAAGGCATGTTTCAAATGGTTTGGTTAAGAGAAACATAGATCCGGCATTAGACTAAAGACGTGGGTATGCAAATGCGATTAATAAGACACACAATGGTAACGTCCTTCGATGTAAGTTTAACGAGCCCAGAGAAGGTAAGCTCGGTCGTTTTTCATGTTTAGAGAGTCTGAAAAAATGTAAAAGGAGACTCCATTGGGGAACCTTTTTCGATGGTAGTCTTATTTGGTTCAAAAAAGGGGTAAACTAGCACCGACAAGACGTCTATACAAAACCATTTTAACGAGTGTGAGAAAGACAAGATCACTCGGCAATTTTTTCATTTTTAAGGAGTCTGAAAAAATCTTAACTATGGACTCCATCAGGAATGTTCTTTTGGACTATTTTAACGAGTGTGAAAGAATAAGGTCACTCAGCGATCTTTTCAATTTTAGGGAGTCTGAAAAGAGCTTAACTATGGACTCCGTGGGGGTTTCTTTTTCGTAAATTTAGTCCCTCAAGCTCGAAAAAGGATTAAAATTATACCTGAGAGTACTCTTCTAGAGAACCGAGGCTCCTAGAGTATACCTTTGTTCGTACAGTTGGCCATCCAGGCCGAAAAAGGGGTAAACTACCATCGGATAGACGTGCCTTCAAATTTAATTTTAACGAGCGTGAAGGGCAACAAGATCGCTCAACAATCTTTTCATTTTTAGAGGGTCTGAAAAGGGCTTAAAAGAAGACCCATGGGGGCTACGACTCATGTATGAAACTGGTTCAGGTAGAGCCAACTGCTAGGCTCAGGCCAAGAGTCTCTTCGATAGTCAACTTGGAAAGTCTCCCAAAAGGGAAGAAAACACAAACCACAGTGTAAGTCCTCCCTCGGTATAGAAACCATAGTCATGGCTTCAAGGATAGCTTCATCTGAAGGCAATTCAAAATATGAGAAATCATGCAAGCGAGGGTCAATAGTCCCAAAGGGTGAAGTAAATTGACCATACTCCATATGATGATGGAGGTTCTGGCCAGGACTGGTAGAGTCTATCAGCGAAGAATCACGAGCACAAGGGCTTGAGGATCTACAAACAACGAGATCAGACTCAGAAGGATACTCAAGCCCACTTGGACCAAGAGAGGGAAGCAAGGGTTCTCATGCCCCCATTGGATAAACCAATGGATCAATTGTTGAGACCAAGTCTCGAGAGGGAAAACATGATTTCATAGGTTCCCACTCAGAAGCAATTGAACATCGAGGATAAGATGCCACATAATTAACCCGTGGTGGGGTAGAGTTTACACGAACGCTAAGAACATATAAAGGGGGAGTCTGAAATAATGTCGAATTAAGATGGTGATTATCAGATGTCAGCTGCTCAATAGTGACAATGCTTCCATTGTGAGAGAAATGCATCACCCGAAAGAGCATGGACACCACAACATTCATATCATATACATAATCATGCCCAAGAAGCATATTGAAATCTAGCGGGCCTTGCACCACTATAAAATAAACAAGGAAAGTCTTCCCACCTAAAGATATAGTTATCTGAGGAAGAATCCCTAAATATTCACTAAGACGTCTGTCAAAAGCCAACATCTCATGCGAAGAAGACACAATCTTGGGAGATCCCAAGACTTTCCAAACTGAGGAAGATAAAATACTTGTGGAAGCTCCTTTATCCACAATACATCGATAAATGTTTGTTGAATTAACTTCAACCCTTATTTGAAAAGGTGCATAAGAAGGAATATGAGACTCAACAAGATCATTCCAATCAAAGGAAACCATCCTAGGGTTTGGAGGGGGTGTACTTGGAACGAGTAGAATGCCCCCTTGTTCTGAAAGTACTGAACTGGAAACGCTAAAAACATAGTCGGTAGACACTTCACTCCCCAAGAGAGGAGTGGGATCAGCCAAAGACTGCATCAGCGTGACCACTTTCTCAACCAATGGCTACATAGGCTGAGAGACTACATGGTCTAAAGGCACCTCACCCCTCAAAAGAGGAGTGGGATCAGCCGATGACTTCATCGGCGTGACCCCTTTCTCAACCAATGGTTGCATAGGTTGAGAGACTACATGGTCTAAAGGCACCTCACCCCTCAAAAGAGGAGTGGGATCAGTCGATGACTGCATCGACATGATCACTTTCTCAACCAATGGTTGAATACGCTGAGAGGAAACCTCAGAAGACTCAAAATCAGAAGAGCTTGCAGGCAGGGACCACAATCTTTGTACCTCTGGAATGCTAGGGCACAAATGAGTAAGGTGATCTCCCTTGCAAATCTTACAAGGGAACTTAGGCTTACATCCTATCTGTATAGGTTTCTCAATAGAATCGATGCCCCCAGCATGACTAGCAGTGGTTGGTTGCACATCTCCAACATGACTTGCAGAGGCTGGTGATGGGTCGATAACTTGACTTGCAAAGGCTACAGACCTATTACCAGTATGACTAGCAGTGAATGGACTATTTCCCCCAGCATGACTTACAGAGGGTGGGTGATTTCCCCCAGCATAACTTGCAGAGGTTGGGTGTTGGTCTTCAACGTGACTTGCAGAGGTTGTCGACCTATCTCCAACATGACTCGCAGAGGTTGGTGATTTCTTCTTCCTATTCTTCATCTTTCTATTTCATTTAGACTTCTAGTTACTAGTAACTGTACTTTCACCAGATGCGAGAGAAGGGGGAGGAGAAGACTTTGTTGATGAAGGAACATCAATAGGATGCCCATGACTTAAGGTGCTTAACTGAAAATCATCAAGAGCATTCGGGACATTTCGAATGGTACCCAACCAAACCGGTAGTCCCACATTCAACCCAGGAATGTACAAAGTGGCCATCAAAGGGACACCAATGTTTCCGAAGAAAGGAAAATCACAAGAATCCCCTTGCGAAGGGGTTCCTTGGTTGGTATCGTCAGGAACTTTAGCCATGAAGATCTTATGCATAGATTCTCCCCTTGTGGGATCATTCAAATCCATAAAAGCCTCACACATTGACTCTGAAGAACCAGTGTTATCAAAACAACACCTATAAAGATGTGACTCCACGTTTCTAAGCGGAAAACTGAAAAGTCCTCTCAACCGGTGGAGTGGGCGGTCTACCACCCTAGGTCAAAGACCCAAATCCATGACTAAATAACTCACTATGGAAAACTAGGGAGCACAGAGCACACACTAGAAAAACTCCTAAAGGAAAATCAAGCAAACGACTAACTAATTGGAAGAACAATTACACCAACCAACACTATAGAAACTTACCGGTGCAAGTGCAACTCGAATACGGAAGCACCCTCTGGGTATACTCTGCAAAGCATGGCCCGATGTCTTCCCTAGGTACTGCGGTATACCCCCACGGTCACCTGTGTAAGTCCCTAAAATAAAGGCAACTAGGTTGCCAGCTCGTGAACAATCACTAGGCGGGTACATTCGACAGTCGGGTGGACCGCAATGAGAAGGGTATTAAGCCCGAAACCTATCAAGGGTATCGAAAGAAAGTGTTCTGGAAGACGAATGAGGACCTCGAATGGATTCGAGACCCACGAAGCCCCATGGAAAATGTGATCAACGGGATCCCAAGACAAGTCCTCTATATGTGTTCCCCACTATGCTTGGTCCAGCTTTGGAGGGGTTATCTCTGCTACCTTTCCGCACGTGACCTCATGTTTATCCCTTATGTTAGAGGGGGGTCCCAGATAATTTCCACGTTACTGGACTTCTACACTCCTTAGCACAGACTCGTATGTTTGTTTTATAGCCTTGAAGAGTTTCCTCTCCAACCTAAATCAAGGCTCTAGCCTAATCTAGTTGATGGACCCTACAAACATAAAGTCTAGTCAATTTTAATTGGCGTTCTTTTTACTGGCTTGATTTACTCAAAAAGGGTACGGTAGTGCAACTGATGTTGTTAGTACTCTTGCAAAAAAATGATGAAACTTATATGAACACTAGCAAAGAATGATTATATTTCTTATTTTTTCTTTTTGAAATGTTTTTAAAATTAGAAGAAAACACAACGCTATGCTAATTTCTTTTTCTTTTTCAAATAACAATGCAAAGAAAATGCTAGGAAAGAAAGAGATCTAACAAACTATGTTTTTTTATATATATATTTTCTTCCAATCAAAGCATAAATAACAAAAGATTCTAAAAGAAACTGATGAATGCACGATTCAAGCTAAAAATAAGTTAAAAAAGCTAAGAAACTGGAGAAATCTTTTAATGAAAAAGCAAGCTATCCTTGAGTCCAACCTAGGCTAAAACTACTATGACAAAGACTATAATCAGACAAGAAAATCCCTGAAAAAATGACTCTTTACAGGAAAGAGGATGACTGCCTCTTCAAAAAAAAATTAGACAGACACGCGACTATCACTTCAACAGCCAACATATGCATGCGGCATGTCCAAGGGCAAGGTGCATATTCACGCGTTCAGACCCACTATAGGCCATGTGTGCCTCTATTTTTCCTCAAAAAAGGAAGACAAGCAGCTAAGATTAGGCAGGGAGTACTGGTATTGAAAACCAAAACCCCTTAAAGGTGCAAAAACTTACTTTGACAAAGAAGAGGCAAGAAAACTTTAGCAAAACAAAGATAATGCTGAGGTTTTTACCTGACTATGGACTATTTATTCAGAGACCTAGAAGGAACTAGAAGATCCCAAAGAAGGATCACTTCTGCAGGGGAGAGGATGATTTCCTCTTCCTGAGAAGGATTTCCTAGGTTCTCAGACACACAGCTAGCACTTCATCAGCAGGCGTACATACGCAGGATGACTAAAGGCAGGGCGTGTGCATACGCGTGATGTCCCACTATAGGACGTGTATGCCTCTTAAGACTCTCAAAAACATAAAATAAATAGTCTGGTAAGCAGAGCAGGGAAGACTGGTATTGAGAACCAGAACCCCTGAACACTCAAACTTCTTGAAGAAACTCAAAAAAGGCAGTAAAACCAATTTCAAAATACCCAATAAAAAATCCCCAAAGAACCCTAGAGACTCCCCAGTATGGTTGCCAATTCTGTTGTGAGTGGGAAATCCCCCTATGGACTAGCACTTAGGGTTTTATCATGCGTGCAGAAAAGACCTAAAGATTCCTACTTTTTACCATCATCCCGGACCTAATCCCCATTATTCTTAAGAAAATACACAGTTAAGAAGATCAAGTGAACATACCTTATTTCCAGCATTTGATATCGATCCCTCTTCACGCTTGGTCGCTCTTTGACTGCAACTCTCCTCCCAATGCTGACCTGCATTCACAAAAGACAAACAAAGAACTCTGCATGCATTTGATCTACAGATTAATGGGTTAGAGATTTAATCAACATGTACGCAATGAACAATGAAAATCTCATATGGTGGGAGAGGAAAAGTACTTCTTTATTATTAACTTCACTAAAGCAACTTACAATGATGAAGCCGGCCACTACTCCATGAATTTGGTCCTGGGCTCCTCTTTTACTGTGCACCAACTGCTAACACACTTGCTTCTCTTCTTCGTTGAAATCACAAAATGGTTGCAAAATCTTGGGCAAAGGGGAATACGAATTCGGGTAGAGTTTCTTTATTATCTTTTTCCTCCCTTTCAAATGGGACCCTTGCCCCTTCTTTTATAGGCTAGGAGGAGCTAGGTATTTGGTCGAATGACCGTCCATGCATTGCCGAAAGGTTTAGTTAACTTGCCCAAAGTTGTGTGTTTCGTCAGCAACTTTCCTTTTTCCCTGCTTTGTAGGTACACGCGGGTTGTATTGGGGCAACTAGCGTGTACACGTGTGCAGTAATGGAGTGGGGCGCATGGGCCTTTATAAAGGGGGTTTTTAAGAAGAGTTGTTCAGTAGTGTTTTGGCAAAGAAGGAACCTGAGATGGCCTGATGCCAGGTAATCATATCTGGTGCAAATTAGGGTTATAACAACAGAGCTTTCTCTTTTCTTCAGTTCCCAGCAATCACAGTTTTAGGTTCCGACAACAAAACTATTTGTTGGCACAGGGGAAAACCCAGGGTTCAACGCTTCAGCAACACACCAACAAGACCCTAACTACTAGCCCTTTTGGCAACACCTGCGAAGAAGATGAAGTCTCACCTAAGGTAGAGGCAAGGGGGGTTGCAAGACTTAGATGTATGCAACCTAGCTAGGACACAAATCTGTGATTACCATACCTTAATAGAGCACTTAGCAGTTAACATTCATTAGCATTTAACCCTTATTTACATCACAGATTCAAACCCTAATTACAAAACAACATAGTATTCAACAAGATCTAATACATCCAACACTTAGCACATAGAAATAGATCAGATATAGCATTCATTCACATTACTAAGAACTAAGATATCATATCAGATGCATCTAACATATATCATTGCACTAAGCATACATCACATCAATAACATAGCAAATATAATGCACAAAGCAACCACAACACAGGATATACGTGGTTCACCCCAGTGTGGGGCTACGTCCACCAACTCTTCTCTTCTTTATTGTCTTTTGTCAATCTTCTTACATGCACAGAGCCCAAAAACCCCACTCTGCATAGGAAAAGAGATTTGTGCACACCTCGCCAGATCCTCCTTCCCTGAGCTAGGTTTAAGCACAAAGCCTTCTTACAATCAGCACACAAACCTCTTACAATCACTTGCACTTAGCTCTGCAATCTCTTAGCACACAGTATGCATGAAGCATCAACAATTGTTCACACTTATCTCACCAGCCACATTACACACTTAGGTCTCCTCTACTTACATCACCTAGATTTCTATTTATGCATTAAAAAAGGGCCTAAACATGGGTAAACCCATGGGCTGACATACCATACCCATTACATAAACCCTAAACCCAAAAATTCCCTAAGAAGGGGCCAAGATCCCACGATCTCCGCTTCTCCTTGCGCTCCACTTTCGACCAGCCTGTCGAAGTCCGAAAATCGGTCAAACGTGACCCAAGTTCTCCAAAACTTGGTCAAGGGCCAACACACCTCTTCCTCAAGTCATTATTCCATTGATAAAATCAGCCCCTTCCATCATAGGATCATCCATGGATCCATGGCCTTACTCAAATCTGGCAAGTACAAGTCTTAACTCTCATCTCACGTATTCAAGCAATGTTATCATGCCTTCTAAGCATGTGTACATGTACATATCACGCATGTGCATTACTTGCACGTTTTAATACTATTCATTCATTTTGATTTGGTCTTAATATCAACCTTCATACCAGGAAACCTTGCAACACATTTAACTCATGCACTTTGGCAAGCAAGTTCATTGCTTTCACCTTTTTCTATTTCATCCATACTCATCGACATTTCATCCTTAATATCAGTGTTTTTTAGTGAGGAATTATAGTCATTTACATGACCATTCTCACAGGCATATTCATAACTATGTTTCCCTCTTTTCGTGGTAACAACCAGCAAGAAACCACTCTTTCCCTTATGTTACAAAGATTTCTAAAATTCAGAAAATGCTAGGTAATTAAATCATTACCTAGAGCAACAAAATGCACAAAATTTATCCTCCTTTCATGTTTCAGCCATTCTTGGTCAATAGACCCTTATCAAGGAAATATTTTTTTTGGATTCCATTTTTCATTGCTATATGGACATACCCATCCATTCTTGTATGGATGTCATCCACATCTAGATGTAAATATGACCCATTGGTCATTCAAAAGTTCTCCAACACTTCCTTTATTAGTATTTCATTAACCATTCTACCTTATCCTCATAAGATAATATGCAATCATTATCATTGGTACTTTTACATATAATTAACAGACTATAATAAGTCTTTATGAATGTTCTATATTTTCCATTTGCATTACAACATATCTTGTGCACCAAGAGTTTTACTCATGCCCATTGTGCATAAGTGTTCCAGTTGCTTGTCTCTCACATTCATATGCATAGACATTCCCTCATGTCAATACACATTTTGTATTTCCCTAAGCTCACAAAATGGCTCATATGTTGATATCTTCTTACCTCTTTACAAGGATTAGCAACATTCCCAAGGACTCCTCTTTGTTTGGCTTAACTAGATTATCCCAATTATATGTTTCATTCTTTATAGATCAAGTAAACTAACCTTATCATTTCTCATCAATCCTTTGATCATGAGGAACTACATATACATGGTTTAGTCCTTTATTAAAGCAACAATTTATTATTGCCTAGGGTTCTATCAATTCATACCAAATTTCTTCAACCACAAGGGATTTTCCAAAAGGGTCTTAGCCCTTATATATACAGCTATCATAATTGCAATAGGATTTGTCTCTCCAAATGGATAGAAAAAATTACACTTTACATAAAACAACTCAACTCATCCATTTTCTGGACTCATGCAGCTCTGTAACGGGATTCAGTTATTCTCATCCATCCACATTCAAGACTTACTCTTAGTTCCTATCAACATATTCCTACTCCTATAAGAGTAGTCATTAATTTGACAAAGGGACTAAATCATTTCTCTGCTGCAATCCAATAAGAATTTCCAAGGTACAATTTCAATCTGCTATCCTCCTCCTCAAGGATCTTGTGTAGATAATAAACAAGATTTTAAAACATAGAAAACTCTTTTAAATAGGCTCATTTCTAGCCTTAACATATCAGTCTTATAACTAGTATCTTTGGCCCATACAGGCCTAGTGTTGTATCCTGCTATGATACCACCTGTAACACACCCAACCCCCTAAGCACCCCTTTAAGGGATGGGGTTTTAAAATTTCATTTTTCCTGAGCCTCTTCGAATCTCTATAAATAGGATACCATCGTCTTCTGCTCACCAAGATCTTTCAGACGACTATAATTTTTCTCAAAATAGAGCTTTGGATCCAAAGTTATGGCCTTTTAAATATTTAGGGCCTTTATTGGCCAAAGGCCTCTTTACTTCCACATGGCTCCACATCACATGTGTCATCCAATGTGGCACAGACATGTCAAAACACATCACCCCTCAGCATAGACGTGGTTTTAGACGTGGCACTTGCCACCTATTCCATCAGACTCGGGGATTATCAGGCCTCGACCCTTTACTTCACAATATGGTTTTACACATTCTCTCGATACCCACTCTCATCAAATAATGACACATGTCCCCAGGTTGTCAAGACCATGGGACCTAGAGACTTCTACGTTCTGTATAGTCCCAAAATACTTGAAGTGGGATGAGTTGGCACCTAGGACACACTGCCCTATCCACAACGGGCCATTTATTCTGACACATGGCTCTGCCACTATCTGCCACATGGCATGACATGTGGCACTTGTACCACTTTGATGTGTGGCACTCATTTCCTCCATGGACCCCTATCCAATTATGTCAAATCTATGTGCCATGTGGCACCACTCACATCATGACACATGGACCATTCATGTGGGTTGGTGTGGATGTACAAGTCATCATAGTGCCCAAGGATCGCCCAACAAAGTGTTGACACTTGTCCACCTACTATTCATTAAATGAAATCATTCAATGTCATCTCAGATCCATTGGGCATCGGTCATTGGCCCTCTTTATAAGGCCCATTTCTCAAAACCTCTCAGGGGTCAGAGATCTGAAGTATAACTGGCATCCTGGGGAATGTGTCTCTATCTGGTCATGCAACCTCGCATGACATGTCACAGTTGTACCACTTTACACGTGGCACTCTTTTTCCACCTAGACCTTCATCCAAATGTGCTAAAATGACGTGACATGTGGCACCACCATTGTGTGACATGTGGTCCTCCCAAGTTTGACACGTGGGCCATTCATCGGACAACACGTCACCACCAGGCATCGGATGTCAGGACTTTCTCGATGTAGTATAACTACGAAACACCTTATGTTCCCAGGAGTTACGAGATGATTAACTAAGTTAATCTCAATGATTAAAAGGATATTAATTATGTTAATATCAAGATTCCAAACCCCAACCCATTACCGCAAGATCTATGACTAAGATATCTTGTAGGTAGATCTAATGACTACCATGGTTCCTTTCATAAATTCCAGTGTGGTAGCAATTTTAAGGATTGGATGGTAGATATTGAGTCGTCACCCCATAGATCGACAGTTCTCATCACCATGGACCTCGGACCTTGGTGAATATTTGCACATTGGGAACTATAAAACATCTGAGGGTCTAAAGTCGAGATATGTCAAGCTGACATAAGAGGGATATCAACCCTTATCATAGAATCTACTGTTGATATCCTTCACGGGTAGATCTGACGGTTAATATCTAAGGCACTCGTCAAATGGTCTTGGTCATCGTGTGGGATCTAAGTAGGACATGTGTTGCCACCAAATGACCACAGACATCAAGACCTCGGTACTTTATTGATCTCATGTAATCTAAAACTCTTGAGGCCCACCATCCAGTGATTAAGGGGTAATTAATTACGTTAATCCTCATAATTACAAGACATTTAATCACATTAATCCATGGGATTACAACTCCTAGCTTTTACCACCAAATCTATGGCTCAGATTTGTTGGTTTCCCTGATCCGACGGCTCAGATAATAAGGCACTCTTCCAAAGGCCTAAGCCCCAACATGGGCCCACACTTGACTTGTTAGCCACTCACAGGTCAACATGTATCATCCTATGACGCATTGGATGTCATGTTGGTAGTGACATGTCATACTGACGTCATCCTTACCTCTCCTCAATTATATGCAATAAGGCATGTAACCATGGGTTGAAGCCCTGGTCCCTAGATATCGAATATCGAGACTTCTAAGGGATTTATACTTATAATCATCCCAAGGTCGGATGCTCTGGTGCCCTGGGATGTGAAACCCCTCCTGATCTTACTTATTGGATTGACGACCGAGATTTCTTAGACCGTATAACTGACGGTTGAGATTGCATGGTGCTAGCTAATGTCCATGTGCCCAACTCGACCCATACTCGCGTAGTAAGCTCCACGTCACACATAATGTCGCCTTCCTTACACACACACACACACATATATATATGGGAAATGGAACCCCTGCATGGGAACCCTGCCCATTGGATGCCTCAGGCTAGTTATAGTTAGAGATATGGAACTAGGAGCTAAGACCTTGTTCCCAGGTTCTCATTCCTCTGATATGATATACCATTCACATTCAACCTGCCACTGATCCAACAACTACTATAACTTGTTGGATTTATGTGAGGAATTGTGAAGGTTTGGGGAAATGGCCTCGGGTTTTATCACTCACACAACTCTCCCTTGAATCCACCTACAACAGATGATATACCTGCTACATATATTTTGTTTGAGGACTCAATTCCTTTCAAACATTTTGTGTTTAGGAGAAGGAATAATTACAGGGTTGAATGGCCTTATAGGGTCCCCAACACAAAGACCTATCCATCCATGAAGCATTCATAAGATACAGTCATTCAAACAGTTATCAAAATGCAAAGGTTTTCCAATTAAACAAGAATCAATACCATAATCCACACACATACATTTATAGCACAATTACAAGTATCCAACCATGATTTTCATTTCAACTACACAGAGCATAAGAGATACTTATTTGTTGATAAGGTTACTTCCAACCAACTGATTGTAGGTGTCAAAATTTCCACCCAACCATAGACTCTGCATGCTCAGTCACTTCGGAAGCAATCCACCCTTGTGCCAAGCTATGATACCACCAGGGAGCTTTGTGCTCTCTCCTTCATTTTCTTGTAGCAGTTATCTTTTCTTAGGTGTTTCCCATATAGTTCTCTCCTCAAGACTCCTCTCAAGTTCCCCTTCTCAGCCATATCTCTCTCCCTCCAGAACTTTCTTCCCTAATCTCATGTCTACCCTTGTGTGCTTCTCTTGCACGCATCGCCTTGGGAAGGTTCTCGATCTGTCCCCTTCCTTCCATCAGAAGGAAACTTGTGGGTAAATCTAGGGTTGCATAATTGGTACATTGTTTTACCTATAGTTGACAGTTTTAGTTTTCCTAACCTGATCTCCCATACCTAGATTTATTTGGGGTAGTTGGTTGTCCAACTACCATCCTTCCTCATTAATTGATTTTCCTTGAAATTGGGACTAAGGAAGAAAATATGAATAAGGCTTGAAGTCCTTTCATTTAATAGGGCCTCCTCTCATTCCTCTAGTGGTATCATGGTCAGTACTTTTAAGGCTTTACCCATAATTAGTTGCTTGGAATTCTTATTCAAACAATAATATAATTACGTTGTCCATATGCCAAGGCATGGAAAATCAGTAATTATGATTAATTACATACTGGAGGGAACATGGGTGTTACGGGATCCTTCCTGTCTCTTCTTCCATTAGACTTTATCCCAACATTTCCCACGTTGACATGTAGCCCTCGTAAATCCTCTTCATAACTGTAGAACCCTTGGGCATATTCCATGGGTGTGGTTCTTATATAGGAACCAAATTTCCCTCATGTACCTCTAAATTCTACAAGAAAATGTGCATGAAAATAAATTTTGTTAGACAAAAATTTATACATACACAATTCTAGAAAGAAATGCATAAATTTTTCTACTCTTTAATGCCACCAATCATCTTCTTCTGCATTGAATGTAACTTATACCATCTAGATCAATTTTTGGGGTTGTTAGATGGATTATCCTCTTTGATGTCTTTATTATGATTGCTTTCTTACTCAATTCCGAGTTCTAAGTTCTGAGCAGAAAGTTATAGCCATTTGAATATTGCTAATTTACCCCTTTTTTTACATTTTCATTCTGGTGCAATATCTCAGACATCAACTTTTACCACTTGTAGAAGTAAATATGTCAAGAACTGGAGAAAATTTTGTATGGAACATAGATAATAATGATGACAAGGAATTCATAAAAACTCTCATATTGTTAATTTAATTCTCTAGTAGAAAACTGCAACAATCTCGAAATGACAACTTTGTCATTTTTCACCCATTTTTCTAGACTTGGGATTTTTAGTCAAACTAGTTATCTCCCAAACTATGCACTTCTGGAAAAACTTAACTAAACCAATTTTTTCTAGCTTGATGAGTACACAAAATGTCGAGTAAATAATTTTTCCATATTTTCCATCTAGGGACCCTTTTCCTTGGAAAAACCCAAAAATCCCCAAAATGTGGTCTCGAATAATGGATTTTGGTCTATTTCAGCATCCCCATTCCAAAACCCTAAGAAATTATTCAATTCCTTCATGGATTATTTTCATTTCTTCTTTCTAGACCCTCTCCGAGGATTTCAACTTAATCTAGATCTTTTCCAATGATCTAGACCCAGATCTTTAAAAACCATTATTTTGCAATTTATGACAAATCCAAGCTTGAATGGGAAGTGGCCTTCTCTAGAACTTTTGTAAATATCCTCACTATAGAAAAAACCTAGAATTTTCATCTCAATATGAATTAATATGCTCTATTTATGGCCAAAATGCAAAAATGGCTCCAAACTCGGTTTTTTTTTTTTTTAACTATAGGACAATTTTGTCTATATGGCATCCTTGTTGACATGGAATTATGGGTCCATATGGCACCCTAAGGTGATTCCATGTCACCCTTTTGGCCCACTTGGCCTTTCCCTATCAACCTTCATCATCTTATTTCCCTTTACGTTGACCTTACACATTATTAAAATATTAATATTTTACGAGCCCCACCTGCCCAACTGGCATGCCTATGACCTTAGATTGGGCAAGGGTCCCACCTTGTCTAATAGAATTCACGTGGCACCCCTTCATTGGTCATGGGGATGGGTGGGTCCCATCCCACTCCTTTACCTTGGCGTGCAAACTTGCATTCCTCCATGATCCAATAGTGGATATTAGGAAAAAGTAGCGGTAGAGAGGCCATGTCGCATCCCAAATGTGCATGAGGGTTAACACACCCCTTGGGTTGTGACACTCCAAAACCCTTGCTACATGGCATGATTTGAATGGTGTTGCATCGTAGAGGGCCTCGATCAAAACCACCTCATTTCCCATGCGACATCGGTTTGTGGTATTAACTATACCATTGTGCTCATGTGACTCCCACGTCATCGGTTGGGCCCACCACACGTATTGCAAACTCTTCCACCATGCCACTATGGTAGTCCATGTCACCTCCACATCATGTTGACATCATGATACAGAAAATTACCCAAATTTTTCCAATTTTTCCAAAAAAACATAATTTCGAAATTTAGGCCATGTATGCATCAAGTCAACTTCTGCAACAACCAATTACTTTCGTGTGCAACTGGTTGGCATTCTGAGCATGAATTCCACTCAAATTCACTCATGGATTGGGGATTTTTACCCAATTTCGCCATGGCTTCCCAAAATTCATAAATTCATTCAATTCCAAGGCTGAATTTACCCATTCAAAGGTTATGAATTATGGATTGTAACCCCTAAATGTAAATCTCCCAACATTGCTAGCAAATTCCCAAACTTTTCTTGGAATTTATTTTATCAAATACATTGCAAATACTCTTTGAAATTTAATTTCTGCAGTTTCAGCTTCTCTATGCTGACAAATGGCCCATGCAAGCTCAATGTTGAACATGTGGCTCTGATACCAATCTGTAATGTCCCACAACTTAACCATGCAACTCACACAAGAGTTCACTCTTCAGGATTAACGACCTGGCTCTTCAATCTTTAGCTCCAAAACGCTCCAACATGCTCCATAATTCACCCAACTTTCTTGTTCTAGCTCTGGTGCTCTTTTTCCTTGCTCTCCCTTATTTTTCATGCCAAAAACTCCATGTGAAAAGCTGCATGTTCTCCTCCATATGAATTTCCTTTATTTTCCCAAGATAATTGAATTCTCACTCCGCCCAATGTTGATTGTACTGCAATCCCATGCTTCCAATAACTATGGGATGTGAATTCTACACCCACCCCCTAACAAGTATTTAATGATTGGGCTCTCATACACTCAAACAAAAAATAGAAGTTATCCCCAATGATAATAAAATTCATAAATCTAGGTTTGGATTAATACCCACAATTAATTTCCTCCTTGGATCCCTCTTAGACACTCTCTTCTCTTGTGGACAAATCATCCCCCATCTCTGTCTATATTCCCAATAGCTGGATCACATTATATTTATTAAAATTATAACATATGATTCGCATATTACATCGCTTGGCCATAGCAACATTCATATATACATTATGCATTAATTAAATTGGGGATTATAGTGTGGATGTTACAACATAGTTATGTAACACTTCCCTTCTTTGTTGAGTATCTAATTAACGGATCACACATTTTCAAACCAAGCACACTCTTGAATTGAGATGTTCTCCCAACTTGCTCCAACCTACGCACAAAAATTACCTACATTGTTGTCACCCTAACATGGTTACTAACCAATGAATCCTCTTGTTCAATATCCATTCTCATGTTTCTTAACCAAAATTTTGACACACTGTTTGGTGCACTCCTCCATTTTCTTTATAGTTGTTATACTAGTTAATTTGATTTTGTAGTGTAGCATTGTCCATTTTTATTGTCGTTATCTTTGTACACATTTTCTTTGTTGGCATTTGAATTGTACTACAACATGTAGGTTTCAACGGAGAAAACCACAGTGACTCTGTAACACATGCCCAATTTTGTACCAACATGCTTGTTTGTTAGGTTTTTTCTACACCTCAATAGATATTAGATTTGGAACACACTTGGACTAGCTTATTTTTACTCTTCTTACCTTTGAACCATAATTGGAAGTGTTTTTTTCCAAGAAATAAGCATGTCCCACTCTCATACACTTAAGAAAAGAATGGGGTTGTTGATACCTTCCCAATGCCATTACGATACTATGGCTAAAAGATACATAAACAATTAATAGGCATGTTAGTATTGTTTTTGTTCTTGCAATTAAATCAAGAATGACTGAAGTTATAAGCCCAAGATTAGAGGAGTTAGCAGCAGGAAGTTGAGCTTCAACAGCCTTTGTGCAATTCATACTCAAATTTTCCTAAGGCAAAATGGAGAAATAGCAAGAAAATCCATGCCCTTGTGCACATAAGGCATAAATTAAACCCTTGGGGGATTGTCGCATTCCAAAGAGGGTTTGTCACGCGTGAAAAGGGGCCTAAGTCTATTATCCCAGGAGTCTTTCATAAGACCACGGCCTAAGAACACAACATTTCAAGAGTTTTTTCAGACACCGAGAGATAGATGACTCAGATCGCGTTGCACACCCGACCTTTTAAATCAATGGTCAGAAAATTTCTCTCATCGTATTTCCCCTAGAGACCTAGCTCCCAAGCACTCCAATGGGCACACCACCGATGAATGGCCCAGATTTTACAAGTGCCATCAGTCTCTCTCCTAAGAAGATCAACGGTCTAAATCTATTCTCGAGTATTTAAGCCTCTCGGCTAAGTATCATGTCATCCTGACTGCAGAGCATTGTCAGAGCCAACCAACGACTGCCACGTGGATGTGTGAAACCCATCAGATACACAGGTGAATATGTCAAATCCAAGTGACACATTTATTGATTGGTTGCCACGTCAGTGCCCTTGTGGGATAATAGAAAGTCACCACTACTAGGATGATGTCAGCATAATTGTGTTCATACCTTAGTTGATCTTGGTTTTTAGGTGACCCAGATCAACAGCTCTCCTTGTGTCAGCGACGGATCAAGAGTATAGATCAGGTCAAGGTTCGTCATTGGGAAAATTCAAAGAGAAACCACCGACGTAAGTTTTCACAGTACCGATGATGATGACATCGTCAGTGAAATGCATATGAGATGACAGCATGGCATGCCAATGGGGCACTATCAGAACCAATTTAGAGTTGTTGTGTGGACAAGTGGAACCCACCAAAATCGCCCTGAAGTATATCAAAAATGGGTGACATTTTTCCTGCTCCTCTACTACATTAGTGCTAGCGTGGACTAGTGAGAATGCACCATGTGTCAAAGATGAGATCAGCAAGATGAGTTTTTCCTTAGCCGATATATGTTTTTGACAGTGATGAGATCAACTGATCTCATTTGATCTCATGTTCCTTCGATCGATGGTTGATATCTACTTCACAATTCTCTTTTCAAAGTCACATTCAGATCCAATCCTCAAGCACTCTGAAGAGGCTCTTCTAATGGATGGTCTAGATCTGCTTGGGCCTCATTTCAATGGGACCGATCAATGGTCCAAATCTGATATTTCATCTCAATGTTTTCTTAGCCAGGTGTCGTGTTAGCCCGTCAACAGAGCATTGTCAGAGTCAATCAACCGCTGCCATGTGGACATGTGGAACCCACCATATCATAGGTAAAACTCTCAAATCTAGTTGATATGTGTCCTTCTCCCCAGCCACATCAATACCATCATGGGCCAATAGAAAGTCACCACATTTCTAGGCTAGCTTCAGCATGAAGATTTTTGCCTTAGCCATTTTTTGGGTTCATGGCCGAGCAAATCAACGGTTCTCGTATGTTCCTAGTTCCTCCAATGGATCAATGGACATTGTAGTTCCTTATTCAAAGTCCCTTTTGAAACTAATGTTGCAGAACTCTAAAGAGGCACTTGTGATGGACGGTCCATATCTGTTCTGAGACCTTTTTTGAGTAGGACCGATCAATGGCCCAGATCTTCCCCCAAGTATCCAAGCCTCTCGATTAGGTGTCGTGTCAGCCTGCCAGTAGAGCATTGTCAAAACCAATTAGAGACTGTTATGTGTGCAAGTGGAAACCACTAGATGCATATGTAAATGTCTCAAATATATGTGACATGTGTCTTATATGTCCACCACATCAGTGCCAGCGCAGACCAGTCAGAAAGCACCATGTGTCCATGGTGAAATCAACATGAAAATGTTCATGCCTTAGTCGATTTTTTTCTCTTGGTCAAGCTAGATTGATGACCCTCATGCATCATCAGACTTCCCCTAGCAACTCCAAATCAACGGTCAAGATTCATGCTTAGAGTCCCCTCGTCAGAGTCTTGTTTGCAACCCAAACCCTGACCACTTTGATGGACATGACCGATTGATGGTCCAAATATGATCTCAAACCTTTTTTAAGGGGGACCGATCAACGGCCCAAATCTGCACATGGACCTCTTGCAAATGGAACCAATCAACAGTCCAGATCAAAGCACACTCTCACTTTCAAATCAATGGTCTAGATTGCTCGATCTACAAATAAGTTGCGGGGCCTAAAAATTCGCAGATCGATGGTCGAGATAGCTCCTCAAGAATGATCTGCAGCTACTTAGTTTTATGCCTTTGTGGACCTTGATGTCTCCAATGGATTACTTGTGTTCAAATGAAACAAGCCCGTGTTTAAAAGATCAACAATCGATATTGATTGTTGAGATCGATCCAATGACTATTGAGTTGTGCGATCTCTGAAGTTAGGATTTCGAGCTTCCAGCCAGAGAAGAAATGATGGCGTGGATTTTTAAGAGGTAGAGCTCGATGGATGTTTGTGCTGGTAAATATCCAACTACCCCATGATCTTTGTCTATAACATAAATTCATCTAAGTAAAAGTAATTCGTAATTTTTACCAGAGAAAAACCATTCAAAAATCAAGAAGCTAGAAATGGTTTCAAGAAGCTGGAAGTGGTTTCAATAAGCAGTTTAGGGCATGAGTGAGACAAATAAAAGAGGAGGCAGACACCCATTGGCAAGGTCGGTACTTTGGGGAATTGAATAGTTTCTTACAACCAGATTTGTTTGACTAGATACCTTGAGCACATTAAGTTGATAAATGTAGTAGGAAACAGAGATTCATCCTCTGCGTTTAAGTTTCATTCTGTAATTCCTTCCTTATAGTGTTTGTGTTCTTGTAAAGCGTCTCCTTTCACTCTTTCTTTTCTTGTATCAGATCTAATATATAAAATCTCAAGAAGCAATCCATTAACCATGTTCAGTGTTACTGTGTGATGTCTCGTAATGACACAGAATTGATTTCCTCTGAATGTATGACCAGTTCTTGTCATTTTCTTTGTGCATTTGAATGATATGTAAACGGTGCCTCCATGTGTTTGAATGTGTGAAGATGTTATTTGTTTGAAGCAATTTTTTATTGATCTGTATGCATAGGTTAGAGCTACTGAATTCTTAATTACTCAGCACGTTGTT
>ML844268.1:59161-72122 GCA_009831015.1 Picea engelmannii | reverse complement strand
TTCTCCTGTATATGTTGCATGATCTGACGCAAACTGAATCTGGAATTCCATATAATTTGGCTGGAGTACTGGACTCCATTGTCAGGTTGGCGATAATCTAGTATGTATCGAATTACAATCATATCTTCAGCCAATGTAAATGTTGACAGATAGTCTTCATTCGCATTTTCATCACTTACAATTATCCTGCCGCGCTGTACGATCTCTCCTCGCCATCGATCATCTAATTCACGTATATCAACATTCTCTGAGAAATTCTCTAATTCCCGAGGGCCGAGGTGAACCGACTCATAAAAAGAAGATCCAGGCCCATTATTAACAATCACGCTCGACACCAAATGTTGTCCAACATTTTCATCTTCAATTCTGTTCGTTTGGGTTGTTGTGTCGTCAGCTGAGTTTTGTAAAGAATGAGAAATATTACCTGCGTAGAGCTGGGCTTCCACGCACCTCATAATATTCAGAACTAAGTCTCTGTCATATACCGTAGCTCTGTGCCGCTGCGCGTTGAAAATGGAAGCTTCCATTATTTTGAAAATGGAAGCTTCCATTATTCAAATATTGGTGTAGAATTTCCCGCAATGTAAAGATAGAACTTAGACGGGCAACCACTGCCTGAAGATAGAATTATGTAAACGTAAAACTCAGTCTGATATTATAATTTTTTGTCTGTCGGAATAATGGTTGAAAGTGGTATTATATATATATGTTCTATTACTTTTGTCCTGAGCAATTAGTTTTCAAAGCCGACATGCGAACACGGTGATCTTTATCTCGCGATGGCCAATTCCATCCATATAATCAGCATGCTTTGAATGGAACAAAGTCAACGGGAGTTAAACGTTGACTCTCTTCTATTTTCACCCCCTGTTTAACATGGAACAAAGTCAACGGAAGTCAAACGTTGACTCTCTTCTATTTTCGTCCCTTGTTTAACAGGGAACAAAGTCAACGGAAATCAAAAGTTGACTTTCCTCTATTTCCTTTTGATTTTCCTCTATTTCCGTTAATTGGAAGAAATCTGTAATTGAATTAAATTAGGAATCTACAATTGAATTAAATAAATTCAGGTTGCACTGACTATTAATTATATATTTAAATCATTTTCAATCATTGAAATACCAACATTAAGTGATTTGGAGATTGTGTATACCAAGGATTAATGGGCCTTTAATTTTTAAAAAAGGTGATTTGAAGATTGTGAGGATTGATGGCTTTTTACTCTCTTCACATTTTGAAGATTGTGTAGTTATTTTATTTTGAAAGTAGTAAAAATGATTATTATTATAAATAAGAAATACAATTTTAAATAAAGAAAGAAATTGTTGTAATTTTGATAATTTTGAAATTGTTTATATTTTATTAATTTATTAAATAAATTATTGTTATTAATAACAAAAGTAAGTATTCAAATATAAATATTTAAAGGAAAGGTAACTTTAAGAAATAGAAAGTGGAAGTGGATTAAATACGAAGTTACTCGAGTGTAATAGAAATGAAGTTAAGTGAAGGTGAATTAAATATGAAGTTATGTGAAAGTGGATTAAACATGAAGTTATGTGAAAGTGGATTAAAAAGTAAAGTGAAAGTGGAGCAAAAGTGCACATGGTTTTAAACCCATGGTGGTATTTTTCCCATGAAGACTTAATTTTTTTTAAATATTCATTTTATTTCAAAAAAATAAAAGGTGTTTTTACATGAAAATATTATTTGAATATGATGATGATAAATGTGCTTTCATGTACAATTTATTATAGTTTTTCTTCAACAAATAGTGTTAAAATAATTTAAGATTGGGGCCGAGCCTCAAAACTTCCCTCACAACTATTAGACCCCACTCAACCTCTGAACAAGTTGGTTAACTATCTTCTGGAAAACAATAATTTTGTGATAAACACCATAAACATCTCTATAACATTTGTTAAACATGTATACAGATTTAAAGTCACATCCACTTCATGACAAGTACACTAGTCAATCATTGGTGTATTTGATTGTCAACTATTGGTATAGGGTTCAAAATGAGCCATTTTGGGGACCTTGTAACTTCATCATTGACATGACAATATTTTGAACATGTCATAGCCCAAGAAGAATTATAGAGATAAGGACCAATCCAATGTATATGCGAGATTTATGAGATGTATCAAATTTACAAGGACTTGACTAGAAATATACTTCCACGTGAACTAATGACCCCTTTTGAAAGGGGAACATTAGTTCATGGTTTTGTATTGCTATGCCCTAGGAGGGGCCAAGCATAAATTTATTATAATCACACACAGCATACCCACTTCTATAGGGCACATGGTGGGGCCACAACCCTAACTTGGTTAAAACACCTCCCTAAGGGTTGAACATGAAATTAATCACTACAACAAAATTGTGTCATTGGTTTTGTTTTAAGCTTCCATTTACTTTTTTTCCTGATTTTTTTTGTAGTTTTGATGAAAACTAGACTCTATTTGAGGGTTCGATGCCAAATGTGGCATTATTTCACAATTTGGTGTTAAACTTGATGTTGTGTGTACCATGTCTAATGTCAAGTTTAGTGTCAGGTTTATTGAGTAACTAAACAAAAGTAGTGGAATATTTTCAAAAAAGAATTTAAGAAAGATCAATGGCTAAAAATAAGTCATTTGTCTCAATTCTCATGAGAGTGAGGGTCTTTCTATTGTTTTAATTAAAATCTCTTATTTTCTCTCACAAAACCCCCTCAAACCTTACTCTCTCATTCTCTTTTTCATTTCCTCTCTTGTTTTCCTCTTTTCCTCCCTTCTCCTTTCTCCCTTAAGGTTTTCTCTCTCAGTATTTCTTAGTATTTCATCCTCATGGAATCTAGGGTTTTAGTAATTTCATGAAGGAATCTCCATGAAGAAAGTAATGGATTTTCCCTTCTCTTCTCCTTCACCACTCAAACATATTGAGGAGTAAGTTGCAAGTGTGTAATTAAACATATTAAGGAGTAAGATGCAGGTATGTGATTAAAATTGTATGGCAAAGATTGCCCTGCCTACCCCACACCCTAAATAGCTAAGTCTACTCTAACATTGATAAACCTTGTGTGCATAAAACTCATTTAACAAATTCATAGTAATGAGAGACAACAAGATTAAAAAAAAAATGATAATTCCGTGTTCACTTTTATTCAGGGCATATTTCTTATAGCCTTCATTCAAGCCTCCTCAAACTTAAAAACACCCCTTCCTTTATTATTTCATAATCAAATCAAAGTTGTCTTTTAAATAAAATATTATAGCATGCTCTTATTCCATTATAGTTATATTTTAAATAAAATATCATGGAAGCTCTAATCCATAGCCAGCGCATGCCATCCATTCCGGGTCTTCGTAGCTTTGCACAACCCCTTGGGCATGGGTCTTGAAAGGATAAGCATGCCACGTACATCAAACTTTTTGTCCACTTTTAAATAATAGAAGGCTTGATTAATTGTATACTTGCATTTGCATTGGAAAAAAAAAAACTTACATAATGAAGTAGCTTTAGTGCCTATAAAAGGAGATATAAAACTGGTTATTTTTCTTATGAATTTCCCCCTCATCTTGCCATTGTGGATTGTTAATGGTCACTTATTCATGTTTTAATATTATCATATTGGTATAGCAAAGGTGTTATTTTTGGGTGGTCTTGGATTTAAATTTCGATGTGAATAACCAACCTACTTATCAATTATGAGAATGTTAACTTCCTCGAAGCCATTGGAAATAATTTGAGTAAGTTTGTTGCCTTAGCTCTTACGATGGTGCATGAACTAGCTTTTACCTCAACCCAAATTTTCATTTAAGTTGATTTAAGTAAGAATCTTCTAAACAAAAGTCATACTAAATTATGATGGTTGCAATTGGACCAAAGTTTTGCATTGTGAATGCAACAGTTTTTTTAGCATGGCCATATAATTTCATCATATTTGAAAGTTTTATGAGTTGTTTCTCAATAAAATAAGTGCATAAATCAAAAGATTTCTTAGTGAAGGACTTTGACATCAATCATTATCATGTGGATCTCTTAATTCAAGTTAATCTTGAGCCTCTTGATTCTATAAATATTTTAGGCTCACCTCTCAATTTGACTAAGATTGTTCCTACCATTGTGAAGATTAGCAAAGAAAATAATGATATGGAAGATGTTCTCTTGTTGCATGTGTTGATGGTATGATTCTTAAATTTCAAGATGAATCACAAAGCATATATCCACGAAAATGGTAGAAAATCTCAATACTTCATTAAAATAGAAAACCCTTAAGATAGGGAAACACCATAAAATAATCTTTATGGAAGGATAAATTCCATATCTTCTCTTAAGAGAAAGACTGCAATCACAATATTTTTGTGACACCCTATTTTCTCAATATGTAAACATATCCCTAAATGTCGCCATGAGTCACGTCGAGTATGTTTAATATTGGCTACCGTGATGAACAATTAAAATGATAAAATGCATTTTGATGATAATGAAAAGAAATCGTTGATGGGTCCAGAGCACTTACACAGAAAATCATACCATGAAAGGGAAATGGTGAGGAAATTCCCTTGCCAATTTAATATTCAAGAAAACCCAGATTGGCCATTTTCCCAGAATTTCARTTAATGAAGGWAGTTGGTAGTTCAACTACCAACTTCCCACAATTATGAGAAAGAATTGGGGATTGTACCAGAAATTCCTTGCCTCAAAAGCATGGGCAGAACAATACCCATCTGGAGACTTCTGAACTGACCCCGAATTTTGGGGAGAATTGACCCACGAAATGGGAGAATGAAAATCCAAGTGAAGAGAACATTCCAAAAATGACTATGGTTCATAGAAAAATGGAGGTGTGTGAAGTTATTCATGAAGCTGACAAACATGGTTGTGAATTTTTGGGTGTTTAGTTGTGTAAGCTAACTGTTGTGAAGCATGCCACGTTGCTTTTCCTCCTGCATGTTGTTTTTCCTTCTTCTTTTTTCATGTTGCTTTCTTTCCACCTCTTGCAGGTTGTATGATCTCTCCTCACCATCGATCATCTAGTTCATGTATATTAACATTCTCTGAGAAATTCTCTAATTCCCGAGGGCCGAGGTGAACCGACTCATAAAAATAAGATCCACGCCCATTATTAACAATCACGCTCAACACCAAATGTTGTCCAACATTTTCATCTTCAATTCTTGATGGGTGTTATATATGCACTAAAAACACAGTAAAAACCCTCAATTAAATTGTCAACCTGGGTAAGTAAACTTAGAGTTGTAGCAAAATATCTGTCAAAGGTAGAAGGGTTGGTAGGAGTAATATCTAACTAAGGAAGGCAGTTATCTAAGGCTAATCTACTCAAGCAAAACCTATCTAATGAGAAAACCCTACTAAGCAAATTAAAACTAGGTAACCTAAGTACTTTGGGGCCAAGGATCGATGGATAGTTCCTAAGAAAGCAAGTAAAATCCTATGTAAACCAAACTAATTCAATAGTAAGCAATAAGCAACTATTTAAGCATAACAATAAGCAAATAACCAAAGAAAACTATTTTAACTTGCCAACACATTCAATGAGCAACTATCCTATGAAAACAAGTAAGCAAAGACACATATCTAACCTATTAAAGCAAATAGACAAGCAAGCAAAGACACCTAACTAACCTACTAAAACAAAAGACAAGTAAGCAAAGGCACCTAACTAACCTACTAAAGCAAAAGACAAGTGAGCAAAAACAACTAAATACTACAAGCAATCAAATTAAAACTTCTCATTGAACAACTATCTAGCCTAAGAGGCAAGTGGACTAAATGCTCAATGCAAAACTATTTCTAATGCATAAAAGGGAATCTAAGAGGCAACTAAACTAAATGCTCAATGCAAAACTATTTCTAATGCATGAAAGGAAATCTATTTTATTGAAAGCAAGTAGAAGTACCATTTAATGCTTAATCTATAATGAGCAAACTACTATCTAACCTATCAAAGCAAAGTCTATCTAACCTATAGCAACAATAAAGCTTTATATTAATCTACGAAAACAAGAAACTATCTCTTCTAATCTACAAAAACAAGAACTATCTTTAACCTACGAAAGCAAGAAACTATCTTTAATCCTATGACAATTCAAATATAATGTTGGTGGTTGTCTGAAGACAAAAACAATATTAAATACCTTGCATGCTCATTTATTAACCATCAACAACATAGCGAGATCATCATTATACTTGTATTCTACATAAGCAGAATTCATACTTAAAGTCAATCATTAACTAAGAACCACAATTGCAATCTAATTCTAGGCAAGAAATTACGTAACATGAAACTATGCTATGTCTATTCTAACAATTCAAACTGCAAATAAAGAAATGACTAAAAACAGAAATTTAAAACATGATATCAAAAAGCAAACTAAGAGCTATATTAATCAACAACTAAGTAAGCAAGATCTATATAAAACTGAAATAATCAATCTATCATTAAAAACTAGAATTAACTCTATCCATCCATCAAATCCTTGTCAATTAAAACCCAAATTAAAATGTTATTCTATGTTATTCAAAACTTTGTTTTAAACTTGATTCTAAAATCTTAGATAAAAACATAATCTAGTATTTAACTACACATGGGGTTAGTCTAGGAGTCTACAGATCTATTCCTAATTATGAGATTAATGCATGCTAACAGAATTCATCATACTAATCTACAAAAGAGAGTCAAAGCAAATTAAATTATAACAACAAACTAATTAACAAAATAGAAATGCATGTACAGGAAATAAAGAGAGGGAACTAACTTATAAAAATGCATAAATAAACTAAAGAAGAATTACCAAACTGTTGGTGGGCCCCCAACAAGTCATGGTCACTCTCTAAAAGAACACCACGAGCTCAGCAAGATGAATTCACCATTAAAATGCAAAAACACAATTTTATATAATTCTGGCAATTGAAAAATACAAAAACAGAGCCAAAATCGTTTTTGGCTCTAACACACAACTTTTTCTACTGCTTAACAATTATCTGACCACCACGGTGGTATTTATAATGTTTACAGACCAAGTGGTCGACCACAGGAGGTTCGAACCACTCCTAAAATTGGCAAATTTCATTAATGGTGCCCTAACTGCCGAAACAGAGCGAGCCAATAATCGCCCTCTTTGAACAACTGAAACTGAGTTGTATAGAGCTCAGTAGCTGGAGGGGGAAATTATGAACAAAACCCATGTGCCCAATTTTCCCATCACTGGACGCCAATACCTTAACCACCAAGTCACCCTGTGTTTTTGTGCAATACGCAGTGCTGGACAGAGTCCCAGAACGAGTGCTGGAACGAGTGCCAAATCAAGTGCCGAAACTAGAAACGTAGTGCGTGTTTTCCCTATAACACCAGAAAAATGTGAATTAGCTCTCAGAAATCATAAAACATGATGAATTATACTTGATACAATCATTAAACATGAATTATACATACCTTATGTCGAACATACCGTTTTATCATGAAATTCTTCAAAAAGCTCATTTAAAATATGAAAAACACATATGTACATGCAGCAAAAGTGTATAATAACCGTCATAAAAATGATCATATCTTAGGCCCAACATTACCCCCACACCTAATATTTTACAGGTCCCACTGCCAACAAAAATAAATTGCCCTTGTGACTAAACTTGCGAAGGAGGGGTGGATTAGCTTTAGAAGCTTCTCCCTCTTGCCCGGGGGATTTTGACTTAGGATTTTTGTGGTGTTTCAATTGCATCAAGAGACTATTATTGGTGGTAGTAATATCATCAACATAACACTGTAGAGAATTCATCTCGGCTTGTAGGACAACGTTATCATGGCATAAATGACAACTCAATGTTTCATGCTCTCTAAGTTTGAAATGGAGGGTTTGGAGTTTTTGGAGGTTTATGATGACATGTGAGGAATCCTTGAGATGTATATTATACCCTTGATCCTTTAAACCATGAAAAACAACAATTTTACCTCTGCAAAATTAGTTCCAAAAGTGACTTCCCATAAGCGCAACAAGTCTGGTCTAGCGAACTTGTGAAAAATAGGTATCAAAGTGACACCTGTAACTACAAGAAAATAAAAATTGTGTAAAAATTGAGAGAGGTTTTTGTTTTTGAATATGTTTTACAAAAACCTCTCTTGGTTTTCAAAAATTCACTTTCAGTTGTTAGGAAAACACGCCAAGAAAACATGACTAAAACAGGAAAAACATAGTGTTTTATTTCCTGAAAAACTAGGCCTCTAAGAGAATTGAATATATCCAAAACCATAACTTATATTTAGAAACTGAGAGAGGTTATTTTTTTTTAATATGTCCTTGATAAAAAAAGTCTCTTGGTTTTCAAAACTTCACTTCCAATTGTTAGGAAAACATGAAAATAAAATATGACTAAAACAGAAGAAAAAAAAAAAAACAGAGTGTTTTATTTTCTGAAAGCATAGGCCTCTAAAATGATAGAATATATCCCAAACAATAAAGTATATTCAAAAACTAAGAGAGGTTATTGTGTTTTGGTATGTTATGAACACAAACCTCCTACAAGTTTCAAAATTACTTTCTCATTGGTTCATAATTCTAGCTTGAAGTTGGTTACTCAAAACTTGCAGAAGCACAACGTGGTCTTTGAGAGGCATTTTAGAGGCCTTCCTGGAGTATTTTTGGGATGAAATTGATATGGTTGGAAATTTTATAATGTATTCTACACAATGGAACCATCAAGCACTACAAATTCCTTCTCCAACCCTCTGAAAAACTAACTTGAAGTCAAGTTGTCCAAATGTGCAGAAACCCTCCTGTAGCGACTATATTTGGGGAATTTCTCTCAAATAATAACACATGTGCATAAAATGAAGGAGGTTTTTGTTTCTTGGTATATTATTGACAAAAAACTCTTTCACTTTTGTCAAATTCATCCTCCTTAATTCAGAAACCACTTTTGAAGTAGAACTTTGACCAAGACAATCATTTGAAAATTGATGACAAGGAATGATGACATGACCATGATGAAAATTTATGATCTTGGATGAGTGGGGGGCGTAGTAAGGACACATAGGCACACCAATGACCATTTTACAACCAAAAGATACCAAATTTTATTTGATAATTTTATTTTGAAAATATAACAATTTGACCTAATAACCCTATCAATCACATGAAAGAGAAAACTTGATCATGGGTGACTGACAGACTGACAAATACTAACAAAAGGCTTGGTTTTTACCGATAGGCATGGTGAATCATGAGAATTTTTATTTCCTTTCATCGATCTGTAACAATTCAAACAACTGTTCCTCTTTTCATAGGCTTGTAATACAGATGGCAGTAAGTATTTAACAGTTGTTATTTCTCTGTATTTGTCAGAAAGAGTAGTTAAGTATAAAAATGCACATCAAGATTATAACACACATAATGATGTCAGAAGTATATAATTTAGCATACCAATATAAACAATTGCTAATATAATATCCCAAGACTTTGTAAAAAGACAGTATGACAGAATTTTGACAGAAATCCTACTTCCTCTTCTCATGGGTTTACTATAAAAATGGGCAATGCTTAGCATTTTTAGCTCAGGAAAACTCCCCCCAGACCGATGATATGGCACTTCCTCGTGCCATGAATTAGCAATAGGCTTCTTGGTCTTTTTTCCCGATGAGGATGCAGGGGTATCAACAATTTTCTCTGATAAAGGAATAGCTTGAGCATGAGGGTTTGGGTGGAGTAACAATCCCTAGATCAAGAGTCTTCTTGCTAGTCTTGATTGTAAGATGAGGGTTTGCAAATTGGTAAATGAACTCATCCCACGCTTTCTCATGTTTTTCCAACTCATTTAAGACAAGTAGTTTGATAAGGTCGTGGTGAAATAGGTTGTTATGGGGCTTGGTTACATCCTTCTTCACTTGGGAAGACATCCTCTCAAGACTCTTTAAGAAGTAAAAGGGAAAGTTACAATGGCTTATGGAACTGAAAGTGAGATAATAATCGAAATTGGCAGGCTTTAAAGATGGAATATCTACCTTCACATGTAATCAATCTGGTGATGACTATGAGAGGGTTGATTAGCTCCTCTTTTATCCACTCCTTGGAGTATCCCTTAGCTCCAGAGATGTTCTGAAATTTATTTTTGAAAACACTATTATAGCTTGCTCTTGGAAACTGGTGGTGTTTAAATCAGCGGTCTCCAACTCTTGGGATCTTTGTATCTGAGGCAATTGATTCCTCAGAGGCCACGAGCATAGTGAATAGGAGTTGAGGCAAGCTAAGAGTGTTCCATTGTTGTTGATTTTGCAACCATGCTCACTCAATCCACTTGCATCGAACATGTAATGTCAAACCTACAATGAAAAGCCTATAACAAAAATGTAATGTCAAACCTACAATGAACAACCTATAACAAAAATGTAATGCCAAACCTACAATGAACAATCTGTAACAAAAAATAACCAACAGAGTGGTTTGTTAAGGACATATACAACAATTTATAGCACACGGGATTTTATCACTTCAAGGTAAAATGATTGTTGATGTAATAACATGTATCATGAAAATAATACAAAAATTCTTGCAAAGCTTTATTTCTCTAGGCAATGATCATTTGTCAGCTTATGAACCCCTCACCCACACCTAAGTATTGTGACACCTCACAATCAAAAGTATAGGAAACCATTCAGTATCCCCCAATAGCCAACGATTTATAGTATGTCAAGTGTAAAGATAAAATTTCACAGATTGGTCTGACGAGACGGTTAGAAGATGGCCCCACCTATAGGATAAGAGATCTTATATATAGATAAGAAGAGGTAGGCAAGAGAGTTTCAAGATAGTCTTAGAGTTATTTCCCAATGGAAATTTTATGGATTTCATTAACCTTAGCTTAACCATACATACTTCATTTCAGTTTTGTCTACAAGTAATGTCATACATCAAGACAAGTTTAAATTTATTATTTATTTTTGGTATATTACCATCCTCGCTAGGTAGAATGCCCCGCTGCCAGCAAGCATGTTCAGTACTCTGACAAGTTTACCTAGTCATACCACAGGCCGGTACCCACTAGTAGCAGACCTGTTCAGTATCCCGGTGGGTTAGCCTCTTAAACCCTCGGAGACTGGCCCTCCATCTTTTAAGATTTTAGTATAAGATTTCTTATGGAAGAAGATGGGGGAACGGCTCTGAAAACAACTTTTTATTTCTTTTTTTTTCAATTGGGATGGTATTTATGTTAGAGGATGACTTTCTGTTATATTACTTAGTGATTGTCCCGATGTAAGGGGTACTTAAGCGGACGTGGCCTATCTAAAGATATGATATAATCAAGCTATTTAGTGTGTAGTGGATGGTACCATTGAGAAAGAATAGAAAGGTATCTCTAGGCCCAACTTACTTTCTTCCTTTGTAGTTGTGATGTTTCCATGAATAACCACTAATTAGACCTCTTTGTTACTCTTTGATAAAGACACTTGACTCACTTACCCAGGTTTCTTGAAAAAACTGTACGAGAGACCTCTAAGCTTGATGGTTACGGTGTCACTTCCTTATATAGTGGTGAAGGTTCAAGAGAAACTACTATTTAATATGCCTTGAGAAAAAGAAGATGAAAGTCTTGGCAAAAACATGGCTAATTGCAGCAAGTCATTATTCATTTGATGCTTAGCAGACAACAAGGTTCAAGCATAGCAATGTTTCGAAGACGAATCCTTCTTTTATATTTCCTTGAAACTGTCTACTCCTAGTGAAATAAATACCTATAGAAGTCTCTAGAAAAAAAAAAAACACTCTAAAATATCAAAGACTAATGAGATCAAGTCATTGGAACATGTATCTCATAGCTATTTTATTAAAAGAAAATGTAAAATGAGGTTGCATTAGACTCTAAGCTAAATGAAAAACATGCAAATTTTATTTACTATCCTACCCTACCTAAAAAGAAAGGGAAAATCTTTATTCAAGTGTAAGAACTCTTCCAATGTAACCATGTGCAGAGCAAGATAAGAAACATACTCATATCCATGTATGAAAAATTTACCGCAATGATTACCTGGATATGAAGAAGCAACCAACCTACTTGTTTGGGCATCATAAGGTGTTGAAGAAGAGAATAGTATTGTGTCCTGATGGCCTCTTGAAACCAAATTTCAATGTAATCTTGATGTTCATCAACAGTAATTTATATGATCTCCTTCATCATGTTGTGCAGATCCTTTTCTTCTGAATGTTTGATTTCTGAAGTACATAAAGGATCTACTGAGATGGATGTTGAGAACTCCTCAATCTTAGGTCTTAATGATTGCCCTTCACTGGATGTAGTCCATAATTTTTCAGCTTCCTTTGCATTTTGGCAAGGAAAATCATTTTTTAGCTCATAGGACCTTGACTCTTCTAATCTTTTCGGAGAGGTAGACAAGTTCTTGGCTATTTTCAAGATGTGTTCTTCCTGAAAAGAACAAATCTTGACTGCTGCTAGGATTTGAGAAAGTTCCCTCATGCTAATGGTTTCTTCTGAATTCATCTTGTCATTTGATAAAACTTGGTTCACACAAAGATGATGTCCACAAAGTTAGGATCTCCTGATGGTGGTAAGAAAACAAAGGTTGTATTGTTTGGTTCTACGGAAGGCTCGAGTGGTCTTGCCTCCTGTCCCACTATTACTGATGCTTCAATTTCTTGTTCTATAGTGCTCCCTGTTTTAGTCTCTTAAGAGATTGCTTTAGCTCTTTGGGTTGAGATAACTCTTGTTTTTCGGTATTAGTCTGTGGATTTTATGAGTGGAACATTCCTTCCCCCAAAGAGATCAGAAGGAACCTTAGTTGAAAGGTCTGATTTTGATTCAATGTATCTACCTTGTGGGTCTCTAGGCCTATTCATGAAAGAAAGTAAAGACAAAAGAGAAAAGCTACCATCTGGTTTCTAGGTCTATTTCATGAAAGTAAACAAAAACAAAAACAAAAACTACCATTGGGTTTGGGGGAACC
>ML844268.1:0-27514 GCA_009831015.1 Picea engelmannii | reverse complement strand
GAAGAATCGAGTTACCTATGATTATAGGTCCCCAACAGATGAGAAAGTGAAGATGCAACATTTTCTCAGTGGTCTTCCACAGTATTTCCAATATCATATTGAATTTTATGAACCCAAAACACTTGAAGACACCATAATAAAGGAAAATTGCTACTATGAGTAGTCCAAGAATGAGACATAGCACAATAAGGTGTGGAAGAAAAAGGACAATATGGGATTTAAGATAAAATGATTCAAATCCTAAATATTTAAGAATTCTGGAAAGAATACCATGTCAAGTTTTCCAACAAGAAGTGTACAACACCATAATTTTCCCACCCAAAGTGAGAATAAGACTTTTGGATCAGCTGCAAAAAATATTGAAGCCCCAAAGAAAGGCCCACTAAGATGGTGGGGGTGTGGAGAGGAGCACATGTTTGAGGGACTACCCTCATAGACAATAAAATAATAAGAACTTAGAGTGTGAAGATGAGGAAGGAAAGAAAAGAACCTTATAGGGGGTGCATAAACATATATATGCAAGATAAATTTCAACACTACAAGTAAAGAAGTGTTGTAGAAAAGGATGCCCCTTATATGTCATACAAGTGTTAGAATCAACTGAAGACAATAATCCTAGAATTTAAGATCATCCAATGCCAAGGGAGTACAAAGATTTATTTCCGGAAGAGATGTCGGGCTTACTTCCCAAGAGGGACATTGATTTCTCAATTGATCTAATGCCAGGATTAGTACCAATGTATAGAGAACCTTATAGAATGAGCACACCTAAGTTAGTAGAACTTAAACTACAACTGAAAGAAATGTTAGAGAAAGGATACATACGACCTAGTGTGTCTCCCTGGGGAGCACCTGCCTTATTTGTTAAAAAGAAGGATGGCACAGTTAGATTGTGTATTGACTATAGACAGCTAAGTAAAATGACTATCAAGAATAAGTACCCGCTACCAAGGATCGATGATCTCTTTGATAAACCGAGAGGAGATACAATATTCTTAAAAAAAGACTTGAGGTCTGGGTACCATCAAGTAAGAATTAAATAAAAGGACATCTACAAGACTTCCTTCAGAACAAGGTATGGTCACTATGAGTTCTTGGTGGTGTCATTTGGACTTACAAATGTACCAGCCACCTTTATGTTACCAATGAATAGTATTCTTAGAAAATATTTAGACAAATTTGTATTAGTGTTCATTGATGACATCTTGATTTATTCCAAGAACAAGGAGGAGCATGAGGAACATCTCGTATTAGTGTTGAAAGTGTTAAGGGAACAAAAATTGTATGCCAAGTTTAGTAAATGTGATTTCTTTCATAAATGGGTCCATTACTTGGGCCATGTTATTTCTAAGGAAGGAGTAGCGGTGGAACTTGAAAATATTAAAGCCATCATGAGTTGGAATGCACCAAAAGGTGTGACAGAAGTGAGGTCATTCATGGGCCTGGCTAGGTATTACAAAATATTCATACAAGGGTACTTAAAGATGGGTCACCTAATCACTTCACTTTAGAAAAAGGGAGTGAAATTTGTTTGGATAAACAAATTGTGAAGCTAGTTTTCAGTAGTTAAAGTCTCTTTTAACCCATGCACCTATTTTGAAAATTATTAATCCAAATAGATATTTCTTAGTATGTACGGATGCTTGCAAGGAGGGACTTGGAGGGGTTCTGATGCAAGATGGCCATGTAATTGGTTATGAGTCAATAAAATTGAATGAACATGAGACTCATTATGTGACTCATGACTTAGAGCTTGTTGCCATAGTGCATGCTCCAAAGATGTGGACACATTATCTATTGGGAAGAAAGTTTGTACGCATGACTGACCACAGTGGGCTGAGGTATCTATTTGACCAACCCAAATTGAATGTTATAGAAGATAGATGGATGTACCATATCAGTGAATTTGATTTTGAAATCTCACGCATTAAAAGCAAGGAGAACAGGGTAGTAGATGCACTTAGTAGAAGTATGTAAATCATTGCATGGCTGCCATAAGCACATGTGAATCAGATATCAAGGAAAGAATTAGAAAAGAAAAAAAAGAAGATGAACACTTTAAGAGTGTAAAAGCATACTTGGAACAAGAACCAAATGGGCCAAAGTACAATGGTTACCATCTATTAGAGAACAACTTATTGACCTACAAGGGTAGATTGTATGTCCCATGTTTAGCTGAATTGAAGAGGCTCATAATGGATGGCATTCATAGAAGCCCATATTCTCGTCATCTTAGATACCAGAAAATGATAATATCCACAAGAAAGTTACATTATTTGTCGGGAATGAAAAAATGCATAGCTAAGTACATTGTCAAATGCTTGGAATGTCAATAGGTCAAAGTAGAACACAAGCACCCAGCAAGGCTGTTGCAACCCTTACCAATTCCAGAATGGAAATGGGAAGTGATCTCAATGGAATTTATCACCAGACTACCAAGGAAAGAAAAACAAATGATTCAGTAATGGTGTTTGTGGATAAATTGAACAAAGAAACTCACTTTATTTCAGTGAAATATACCCACAAAGCAATCGACATTACTAATATTTTTATGAAGGAGATTTGCAAGTTGCATGGCATCCTAAATACAATCATATCGGATCAGGATGCCAAGTTCACTTCAAGTTTTTGGAAAGCATTGTTCAAATGTTTTGGGACACAATTAACATTTAGCACAACTTACCATCCCCAAAATGATGGACAAATGGAGAGGGTGAACATGGTGTTAGAGGCCACGTTGAGGATGTATGCAATGCATCATCCCAGGAAGTGGGAAGACTACTAACCCTTAGTGGAATTTCCCTACAACAATGGCTATCAAAAGTCATTAAATATGAGCCCTTTCGAGCCATTATATGACATAAAGTGTAACATCCCAATCAGTTGGGATAATTCGGTAGACTGGATCACTTTTGGACCAGACATGTTAAAGGAAATGGAACTAGAAATAGCAAAGATAAAATAGAATTTGAAAGTGGCTCAAGACAAGTAAAAAATTTATGCAGATAAGAACATAACTCAGAGGGAGTTCAAAGTGGGAGAACATGTTTATCTCTGGATCAAACCTAAAAGAATATCTCTAAGAATGGGAAATTATGCTCAGTTTCCACCACAATATTGTGGGCTATTTGAAATTCTTGAGAGAGTGGGACTAGTATCCTACAAGCTAACATTACCTCATGTTGACTCATAAACTCGCCACTAATGTCATAGCCTACAAATAGTTCAAGGAATATTAAAATACTATAATAGATATAACTATTAGATCGGACCCCCTAGGAAGAAAAGAAAATATGTTTATTTTCAAATATTCTTTAGATGAAAACATTGCAAATCTGCTAAGAAATAGTATAATCATCTAAATCCATGCTTGACAATGACTATATTTTGTTATTATGAGGCAAACTTTAATATTGGCTATGATCATTAAATTTCTTCAAGTATTACCACAACATATTACCACATCATATTGGATACTCCTCGATATGATCATAAAGTATAAAGTGAAAAAAATTATTTAAAGGGATTTTGCATCAAACAATGCAAATACTATAGCAACAAGTTCATGTTACTATAGTATATTTAGACAATACACATTGCAAACATTTTATGAAAAGGGGTTTTTGAATGCATACACTATAGTCTTAAATGATATAGTTTAACATGAAAAGGTTAGTACAAAGGGAATTCCAATTTCATGTCACGAGAGTTACATACTATATAGTAGCATCGAGCTTTATACTCACCACATTTATGCTCATGAGTTACGTTGCAAAAGTGGAATAGTTGGTTATAAATGTTGAAGTACTATGTTGCATGGTGCATATGGTATATGTATATTTGCACGAGTCTTGAAGTTCATGGTTTTTGGGATTGTAGTAATATATGAATGAATCGAGCACCCTAACCAATAGATTGCAATGGATCTTTTATTAATGTGATTGAACCCTTGGCCGTAAGTTTTGAGTCATCATTTGGATGACAATTCTGATAGCATTTACATTGGCCGACATGGCATGCGGTCCCCTACTCATTTGGAATGTTTTGATTGGTTTCTATATTGTTTATCTAGAAAGGGGAAGTTTAAGTTGGCATAGGGTTCATTGCATGTGTATTATGGAAATGATGTGGTGACTATCATGCATTATAGACACCACTACGTGGGTTTTGTCACCCATATCCCGCTTTGGTTTTGGCATTGTTCATTCCAGTTGTTTGGAATTTCACTTTAATTGTGGTATGGTTTGGTTACAGTTTCTTAACTGTTTACATAGATTTTCACAATTATTCAAAGCATTTGAGAAGGTATGTAGATTCTAGCTCATTTTCCATCAAATGAATTTTTATTTTGCAACAATAATTTTAAAATTGGCTCTGTGTTAATTGGTTTTTGGGTATGCTCTTTCTTTCCCTCCACCTTAAAATGGGTCTTAACTACCTCTGCAAAAAAAAAATCTATCCTTCATGCACGCACATGTGAGTTTGTGACTCTATTACTAGAAATTTGTTTTGGTTGGATGGTTAATTTGGGTTCAAGTTTTTACTATAGATAGTTGATGGAAACAGTTTGAATAAGATGCACCAGAAAACCGTAGCTCAAGCCATTGATAATAATGCTAGAATCGAGTTTATACAACATGACCTATGTTCTAAAATAATATTTTAACCAATCTTTTACTCTGGTAGTCACACTTGCAACCTTGTTAGTTCTCTCTGTTTTGGAAGCCAACAATTTTGGTGGTATCAATTATTGGTCAATTCTCAAGGAAGGGTTTGAGTTTTAGAAGTTAACTCTGCATACTAAAACAATGGTGATATAAGGAAAATCTATGGCATTTTTAATGGTATCAACTCATATCTTGCACAAATAATGGGTTTTAAGAATATAACCTCATTTTGGTTACATGACACTGAATGTGAAATATCAGTTGTATTTCCAAACCCTATATATTTAAAGAACTTGTGCACAATTTTTTGAAAGAATTTTAGTGCCCAATTTCAAACCCTTGTCATTTATATTAAGTTATATAGTCATTGGTTTGAAGTTTTGATGAGACTGAATATAAAATGGTCATGTAGAGATTTTGGGAACCCTCACATCATATTTTTAAGTTTGAGCCATATGAAACTCATGGAGTTTGTTTTGATGATCCAAATGGATATCGGTGGCCACCCACCTTTTCCAACTGGCTCAAAACAGTTTTCTGGCAATTTTGCAATTTATTATTTTTAGCAGGTTTTAACTTCTGGGGCCATTTTGAGGGTCTAAATGAAGGTTTTTTGGGATAGACCCAACTCAATGATATCCAAAGGAATGATTGATGCCCCAAAATGAATCTCCTCGACGATACCTTTCCAACGGGCTATCATGCGCCTAAAACATAGATCGTATGCAAAAGTTACAACCTCGGGAAGTTGATGCACTAACTTACCCAAACGAGGCCCACATGAATTTTGACTCTTCATCTCCTAGGGTTAGGTTTTTCGATGTCTAGGACTTTTGGCATTCCTGTTTATTGTAAAAAAATTCCTTCAGAGCCTCATTGTAATCATCTTCTTGCAAATGCGAGTAGTCGTCACATCTCTTCTCAGAGATAAGTTGCCACCATTCTAGTGATTCTTTCACTCTGTATTTTTACAGTCTCTGTACATTTCTTTTATTAATAGAAATCATGTATTATTGTATATTTTTGTTTATGGTTGCATCTCTGATACATTTCTGTTATATTATTGAATATCTGCGATATCTCTATGCATTTCTTTATTATATCTCTACTCTCCTTTCGTGCCGAAAATAATCCGGATCATTTGACCCAAGAGAAATGTTGTTGAAGTGGGTGGGTGTTCAACCTATGTGTTCTTGTATGTACACAAAGTTGTTTGATGTAGGATATTGTTGGGTTGATTACAATATTGTTAAGTTTTGGGTTTTGAAAGTATGACTTGGAAAAAATATAGGCATGGGTTATAAACTGAAGTTTGGTAAACTTGTTGAATAGTTTTGAACCCTCATATGAAATATATATGGAAAATGTATAGTTTATGAACTATTGAGCCCGAATAGATTTTGGTAGAAACCCTCATATCAAGTTTTGGGTTTGATTCGTATGAAGACTCTTTGTTTTGATTGGATGAGTTTGAATTGGTTTTTAGAAAAAGGAAACAATATTTAAACGATTAAATTTTCAACCTATATATTCAAGTAGCATGTAATATTATTGGGCTATAAATAATTGTATGCACAATTCAGTTGCTACAAAGAGTTTTTGGAAATTTAATGGATTGGTTAATGATAAAAACACTTTAAACAATTTAGAATTGAAATAAATTGTTTGTAATCAAGCTATAAGTATTAATGGAACATAAGTATTTCCTATTTATGAACATGGGACCAAATCCTATCATTATTTCATTTTCCATTAGTTATTCCTCAATTCCAAAATTCATCTTTCATTGTATTCCATGTATGTTTCCCCCCTGTTGCATAGATAGAAATAGTTAAGAGATTATGATTGTCATACATGGTTGACAATGATTAAAAAACAGATTATGATGCATGGCATATGCAATTTGATGGTTGAATAGTATGGAGCGTAAATACCAAGACTATGTGTTGTAAGATGTCAAACAGATTTGATGCTTGTTTTCTATTATGCATACATGATCAATCCCCCTCATTATTTCACTTTCCNTTGAACCCTCATATGAAATATATATGGAAAATGTATAGTTTATGAACTATTGAGCCCGAATAGATTTTGGTAGAAACCCTCATATCAAGTTTTGGGTTTGATTCGTATGAAGACTCTTTGTTTTGATTGGATGAGTTTGAATTGGTTTTTAGAAAAAGGAAACAATATTTAAACGATTAAATTTTCAACCTATATATTCAAGTAGCATGTAATATTATTGGGCTATAAATAATTGTATGCACAATTCAGTTGCTACAAAGAGTTTTTGGAAATTTAATGGATTGGTTAATGATAAAAACACTTTAAACAATTTAGAATTGAAATAAATTGTTTGTAATCAAGCTATAAGTATTAATGGAACATAAGTATTTCCTATTTATGAACATGGGACCAAATCCTATCATTATTTCATTTTCCATTAGTTATTCCTCAATTCCAAAATTCATCTTTCATTGTATTCCATGTATGTTTCCCCCCTGTTGCATAGATAGAAATAGTTAAGAGATTATGATTGTCATACATGGTTGACAATGATTAAAAAACAGATTATGATGCATGGCATATGCAATTTGATGGTTGAATAGTATGGAGCGTAAATACCAAGACTATGTGTTGTAAGATGTCAAACAGATTTGATGCTTGTTTTCTATTATGCATACATGATCAATCCCCCTCATTATTTCACTTTCCTTACATTATTTCATTAAATCCCAAAACATGTATCATTTCAATCTTCATCTTTCTTTTCCCCTATTATATAAATAGAAAATGTTCTTTTAGAGGAAGTTTGTTGGCAGTCTGGCATGAACAGTTATGTAGGCTATTGCATGTATGGCTCAAAGCTTGGTTCTTATTTGGGCATGAATATAAAACAATGAACATAATGTTGATAAATTGATGAACATGTACCATTCTTTCCTATCATTCAATTTCACTTTACATTCTTTACAAAACCCTTCATCTTCCCATTTTCATTATAAATCCCATGTTCTTAAGGGATTATCAGTTTATGACAATATAAGTAGTGTGCATTTTTATTGAGAAGCATAAAAGAAAGGAATGTTCCAAATTATTCCTTGACTATCTTAGTTTCTCATAATTTCCCTTTACTTCCTGCATGCTTAATTGCTAGTTGAATTAGAGCCACTTTTAAATTATGTTAAATGCAAAATCATATTTGATCATTTACTTGATGTTGTTTGCATACACTAATCCAATCTTCATGATTAATTAGATGATATTTTTCATCCATGGAAGTAATTGATCTAACATACATAACAAAGGAAACATGGGCAATTGGAACAAAGGACAACAAGCAGGTTGGAAGAGGGGAAGAAATAAAAGACTTAGATTCTTTGTCCATTTTGATGAGAAATCTGAGGAGTTTAATCAAATTCTACAAACTGGCCTTCTCAATCTAGTTGGGAAAGGATATTTTAATCCTCCTCCACCAATGATTCGAATGGGATCCAACAAGAAAAATTGGTTATTGGCACAAGACTCTAAGATGATCAACACATGCAAAGTTTAAGTCTATGGACGAAGAAGGAGATCAACTTGTTGGCATGAAGGGCCCCATTTCATCACAATTAATGTCCATTTTTGTATGTAATGTACTTATATTCGGGTAGTACATTATTCTATAAAATAAATAATGAGATGCTCATAAGACCTTTTACACGTGTGAGAAAAGACAAACAAATAAACAAAAGAAGGAGAAACAGAATGGCGAGAATATAAATCATTGGGGATGCCTGACCTTCCAACTATTCTCCTAGTCAACTCAACATTCTATATTATGTATCCCCACAATGAGAAAGGGGTTCTTTGGGGGGGTTGTGAATGATGTAGAGAGGTTGCCCAGATGTCACTGAGGAACATAGAGATGAACTAGAGAGGTTGTAACTTTCTCATTGTTGAATAGAGAAGAGCTTGGACGAAGCCAAAAGAATGTTGGTTCTCCGTTTGGGTTTCTAGGGTAAATTTTGAGTTTATGCGTGATCATTGTTTGTGGTTGTAATGTTCATGAATGGTTAATGTGTGCATTGCAACTTAATGGTTGTCTACGTTTTATTTAGCAAATGGAATTCCATACCAGTTTGGACTTGAGCTCATTTTATATGCATATGGTCATTATGGGTTTGTAAGATATCCTAATAGCTCTTTAACCATAGTCGCGCATTGATTTTGAGTTGGGAATCGACGACCATCCTTCCCAAGTCGGTTTTATTTCATTGGGGGTTTCTAATTTCATTTTTAGAGTCGTTGGGTATATTCTTGACTTGTTGGGGTGTTTTCCTTTTTCCCATAAATCATACACAGAGTATCTTTAGAAACCTGGGGTTGTCTGGGTGTTTTCTAGCTACCCACGGACCATATACACATTTTGAAAATTCTCTTGCTATCAATTTTTCCCCCACACATTTTTCGTTGTCCGTGAATGTTCAGTTCGACTCCCACACATTTTTTGTTGTCTCTGAATGCTCAATTCAACTCCCACACATTTTTTCATTGTCTGTGAATGCTCAAGTCGACTTCTATAGATTTTTCCTTGTCAGTGAATGTTAAAAATCAACTCCCATACGTTTCTTTGTTGCTCTGGGTTTCCAAAATCGCTCTAGTTATTTTTTTCATCGTGGGTTATTAAAAATAATCTCCCAAACATTTTTACATGCCATTGGTGATCAAATTTTCCCTTGGAACTTTCTTCTTAGCTTCTAGTCACTTATTCTAATATGCAGAGGGTTTCCATTTTTTATTGGTTGTCAAATCTGCCTCTTATCTATTTGTTTTAGCCATGGGTCGACCCCCTTCAAGTTGTCTTCCACTTTGGTCAAGTTCCCTTCCTCATTCGACCAAAAGTAATCCCTTCATCAACCCAACTTGGGTAAATTCGAATTGGTTTACTTGCTTGGATTCTGACTCAACTTGTGTTCCTTCCGGCTCATTACCCTGACTCGAGTTCCAGAAAGTGGGCGTCATTTGTATTTGGGCCGACTCAACTTATGGATTGATTTTTCGAGTATTTCCCATCATCCAAAGAGATAATATCATATTCATTTTATAGATATTTCCATGTTGGTGAGATGGATAGGCTACAATCCTTTTGTTTACGGATCAAATGGTATCAAAGCAGAAGTTCGAATGCATTTAGTGAGACATGTATGGTAAGTACCTGCAATGATTAAAAAAAAGTGTACAATAGTTTTTTCTAGGGATAGAGCAAAGTAGATCATCAATAATGTCGGGGAAACATTATGAAGGAGAAGAGGAAGAAGATTCCAGAGTCAGGTTGGATCAATTTGAGCAAAGTTTGGCCACATTGATATCAATGGTGTCACAACTATTGGCAGCAAAGAGCGAAGAAATTCCCTCAACAAATACTTTTCATGAAGGCACCAAGAAGGAAGAATATAAGCCAGATACAGAGCGTGAGACTGAACCAGAGGTGGTAGAGTGTAGATATAGAAAGACGCATGTACCTTTTTGTATGGAGGAAAAGGTGGACATCAAGCCATATACTAGGGAAGTGGATGTTATCATGTTGAACCAGTGGCTACAACAGAGAGAAGTATACTTCAACATGCATGAAGTAACTAGAAAATGAAATATTTCTTTTGCTCAGTTGAAGCTTGAAGGCCATGCTTTGACATGGTGGGAGAGTGATACAGTAAGTAGAGCACTAAGAAATGAGCCAACACTGATTGATTGTGAATTTTTCAAGAACATGATCAAATCTCAATTTTATCCAATAGGGTATGAGGAACACCAACAAATAGTATGGCATTACTTCATACAAAAAAAAGGACAATCAATGCAGGAGTTCACGACAGAGTTCAAGAAGAGAGAAATTCAGATGGGAGTCTCTCGCAAAAGTCCAGATATGTTAGTCAAGTATTTGGGGGAATTGTTGCCTCATAGTCATAGGAAACTTATGTTATTTAGATCAAATACAATTGACGAGAAAATTATTCAAGCACAATAACATGAGGGAGACAAGTGGAAGCAACAAAAAAATCCTCACAAACAAGTAGAACCAAAAGAGCAACATAGAAAGAATAAAAACAAGAAGTGGAATGAGAAGAAGATTGTGGCAATAACACAAGAAGAAACACTTTCCATCCAAAAATGTAAAGGATGTGATCGAAAGGGACACATTGAGGAGAATTGTTGGAAACTGCACCCTGAGAAGTGCCCCAAATATTTTCAAAAAAAGAAGAAGAAAGCATTAATATCAGTGGATGTTGAGGAACATGTGGATAGGACGTCAGACCTAGAAGGGAATATTAATTGCACTAATCTCTAGAAATAAGTGGCATTAGTTGGCTGCAATCACAAGGAAGAGAAGGTAATGATTGAACGTTTCTACATTAAAATCCACATGAAGAAAAGAAAGATGGATTATTTGTTCGATCCTGGTTCACAATCCAACTTGATATCTACATAATTGGTTGAGAAGCTTGGGATGGAGACTCAATATCATCCACATCCATACCCTGTGGGTTAGGTAAGGAAAGATGTGGAATTGAAAGTGAGAAAATAGTGCAAATTTAAGTTTTCCATCAATCAAAACTTTGTTGATAAAGTAGTTGCAAATGTGGTTCCTCTGGACATATGTGGAGTCATCTTGGGAAGTCCATATTTGTACATGATGGATGTCATTTTCAAAAGGATATCAAAGAATTATAGACTAGAAAAGGATGGAAAAGATTATGCCATAAATGCACACAAGGAAAAATCTAAGATCTCTTTGATTAGTGCTCATCATGCAAGAAGAATCATGGGCAGTACAAGGAAGTTTGTCTTTTTGTTCCCGGGAGACGGAATCATCAAGGAGAAGGCAGAGAGTTGGATATAAAGGCATCCTTGGAAGGATGTAGTAGAAAGTAGTATCAAAAAATACAACAATTGATTGAAGCCTATAGGGAAATGTTTCAAGAGCCTTAGGGACTGCCACCCAAGAGAGAGGTTGAACACTAGATTCAATTGTTGTTGGAGTCACCATTGCCTAACATTGGGATGTATAGGCAGTTCGCCATCAAATAAGATGAAGTAGATAAGTAGTTACAGTGGTTGTTGGAGCAAGGAGTCATTAGACCCAATACATCACCATGTGGTTCTCCTATCAACATGGTGCCAACGAAAGATGGAAGATGGAGAATGTGCATTGACTATCGTTCCCTGAATAAGATCACCATCAATAATAGATATCATTTTCCAAGGATTGATGACTTTTTGGATCAACTGCAACAAGTCAAATTATTCACTAAGTTAGATGTCAAGTCAGGTTACCACCAAGTGAGGATCAAAGAGGAATACACATGGAAGACAGTGTTCAAAACAAGACAAGGTTTGTGTGAGTGGTTAGCAATGCATTTTGGATTATCCAATGCATTTGCAATGTTTATGAGACTAATGAATTATGTACTACATCCCTTCATTGATTATTTTGTAATAGTATATTTGGATGACATACTAATCTTTAGAAATGCTTGGAAAGAGAACTTCTCGCATGTGACACAAGTGCTAGAGACCTTGAAGAAGAATCAATTGATTTTCAACTTGCAGAAGTGTGAGTTTGGAAATAATTCTTTGATATATCTTGGACACATGATTGGAAGAGGAGATCTGAGGGTATATCTGTTGGGCCTCAGAAATGTCACATTTATATCCTCTTTTTCCTTCACTATTCATTACATTTCATCATCCCATTAACCTTCCATCATACCATTTCCATAATGATACTTGGGTTTCTCCTAATTATTTTCCATTGTATTCATTTTAGTATTATAAGTGAATTTGTGATTAAATATTAGAAAAATAACATATTTTCATTATATATCAAGGTTGGATGAGTTCGATGATGTGTGCAAGCATATGTGAAGATTTCAACAAAGTCAAATATTACCACCTAGCCTCAAATTCGAATTCATCTTCAAGCTTTGAAGATTTGAAGAATATTTGGGACAATAATTCAAGAATATTCAAAGGAGAAGATCATGGAAGATTTGGATGGCATATCTTATCTAAGATATGTGAGAGATGTGTGGAGGATTTGAAGGGATCATATCTTCTAATAATAGGAAAGTAGTTGAGAATGGTTGAGAGAATAGTGGATCTGTAATTATGAAACTCTTCAAGACTCTCATATATATGAGAGAGTGTTCTCTCTTCATGAGGGGGGTCATGTTAATCATAGGATATTAGCTTGGAGAGTTAGAGATCATGTAATTCATAATTTTGTCTTGTAATTAGGAGAAGGGAATTCTTAGCTTTGATTCTTAGCTTTGTTATTCTTTCATGCTTTGTCATTTGACTCTTGTAATATAATTTGAGATTGATATATTGTGTGAGCTCACATATGTATTTTGTCATTCAACTCTTCACATGTTGTATTACTTTCCTAGATCAATTTCATGCTTTCCTAGTTATTTTTTCAATGCTTTCCTAGATTAATTTCACTTCAGCAATTTAGATTAGATTAGTTCTACTTCAGTCTTGCATATATAGTGTGTGTTCTTCATAAGCCTACGAACCTAGGATTGACAAATTAAATAGTTGGACAAATACTACAATAGAATTAAACGACAATATTTCTGCCTAACAATATCCAGAGAAGATTACAACCATCACCCAATGGCATATTCCCACCAATGTGACAAATGTTAGGAGTTTCATGGGAGTAGTTGAGTATTCAAGGAAACTCATTATAAACTTCTTCATAGTAGAAACACCACTACATTTCATAACTTCCAAGGGAAATACTATTGGAAAGTTAGTTTTCATTGATGTCAACTCTAGATGAACTCTAGAATCATTGATGTCAACCCTAGTCAACCTTAGAAGAAGCCCTGAAAAGATGGCTAAGTGGTTAAGTGGTTGAGAAGCCCCAGAGGTGTGGTCATGGAACCTAAAGTTGTTTGAGGAATAATGATAGGAAGGATAGTGTAAATGAAGGTAACACATTCATAGTTGGATATTCCTCTTCATGCCATTTCCAATGGTAGGTAGTACACCATGTGGTTCCTCATGGTTAGGGATATATTCCCTCATCAAGTTAGAATCCCTAAAGAATGGTTAAGAAGCCCCTAAACAGTTACAAGTCATTAATCAAAGGGTAAAATAGTTGTAACAAGAAATAATGAGTTGAACCTAAAATCGGGAAAAAGGGTAAAACAGTCATAACAAGAAATAATGAGTTGACCCTAAAATTAGGAAAAAGGGTAAAATAGTTACAAGTTAGCCCCAAAAGAAGGAAATTGAAAAGTATAAATAAGGCACTTAGAATTTCATTTGTTAAATCACCTCAAGTGATTTTTATCTGAGGTAACCAGGGATATCTGAGGTGAATTTCAGAGGCAGGATGAAGTGAATAATAGTGAAATTCCAAGGGAGGATGAAGTCTTGTGATGATATGTTCTAACGTATGTTATTTAAAGGTCATATTACCATTTTCACTATAAATATTTTTCTAGAATGGATCAAATCACGAAAAATTAGAGATTTTTAAAAATACATATCAAGGTACATTTGGTAAAAATTTCAGCTTATGGGTCATTGTACGTTTGGAGATACACTTTGTGGAAGATAGGGTTTTTTACTAGTTCTGAAACTAGTCTCAAACAGGTGTTCTGGGTAAAACAATCATAACTTATTCATAGAGGATCCAAATTTAGTGAGGAAAGAGTAAAGTCTAGATTATGTGGTGTGTGAGGTTCATATCCATATACCAAATATTAAGAACATGGAATGCTCTACAAGTTCGCTCTCTAGAATAGGACAGAATTCAACAAGGTATTCCATTTTCTCTATAACTTTTGTTTTGAGAAGGTTCAAACCCTGAAATTTTGAGGAGATAGAAAAAATATCTTAGATTATCTCTGGTTAAAATTTCATACCTTTATTCATTACAGGTACGGAGTTATTCTTGTTTAAATTTAGGTTTTGTGACTAATCTAAAAACTAATCTCATGAGACTGAGGTAAAGTTTGATGAAGATGTTATTCTCTTGTTGTTGAGGCTAAGGAAGAGGTACAGGTCTGTAATATTGTGTATCTGATCTGTACAGGATCATAAGTATTCTTTACATGTGTTATTTAGGGTTTTGTTTATGGTACATGCTTGAGGCATGCCTTGATAATGATGGTACATGATACGGTACACCTTTGTGATGATATGATACATTGTTAGAAGTACATCTTGGCTAGCTTGGTATCTCGTTTGGTATATGTCATGGTGATGTTATCACATGCTTGAGGAACATCTTATGGTACTTGATTGAGGCACATCATTGATGATATCTTATGGTACATGGTGTATGGAATGATTGAGGAATATCATGAGTGATATGGCAGATGTTTGAGGTACATCTCTTGGTATGTGGTTTATGGATGTTGGCACATGCTTGAGGCACAAGGTTTGAGGTTTTGGTACATGGTTGATGCATGATATGGTATAGGTGTTGATGCATGTTATGGTACAATTTTTGGTACATGGTTGATGCATGGTATGGCATAGGGTTGTGTACATTGCATGGTACATTTTTTAGTACACGGTTGATGCATGATATGGTATATGTATTTGGTACATGTTTGTGTACATGGTTGAGACACATAGGTTGATGATGGTATATCAGTTACAGTGACAGAAACAATGGCAGTTATAGGTTGATTTGATATTGACAAATACAATGGCAATTACAGGTTGATGTGATAGTGACAATGATAGGTTGGATGATAGTATCAATGGTAGCGACAGGTTGAGTCTACACTTATATTTCATGGAGGCAGGACGGGGAAAGGAAAGGGGGTTGTAGCCTCCTTCTGGTTGGTGTCATAGAACTCAGGGATTTGGAGCTTCCTCCAGGTTGGAGCCTATAAATCAGGGGGCCATAGCCTCCTTCTGGTTGGATCAAGAGAATATAGGGATTTGGAACTATTTCCTTCATGTTGGAGCCTGTAAACTAGGGGGTTGGAGCCTCCTTCTAGTTGTAGCTGGTAAATCATGGATTTGTAGCTTCCTTCAGGTTGGAGCCTGTAAATAGGGGGTTGGATCCTCCTTCCAATTGGTGTTGGATAATTGGAAAGTTGGTGCTTCCTATGAATGTATTCCTAATATATATAAGAAATAATTGTGTGGTTTTCTCCCATTTGGGTTTCCACATAAATTCTATTGTACTGTGTATTTTATGTGATGGTACTGCTTATGATCATATGCTCATGATATATTGAATGAAATCATAAATGATATATTGTTGATAAATTTTAAGTTTATATATTGGGGTTAAAAGTGGTAAAAAGTGCTCATACTGATTCACCCCCCGTCTTGGTATTTCAACAATTGGTATCAGAGAAAGTCCTTCAGAAAGTAGTTTAATCATTAGAGGGAAGATCATGGAGTATGCTAGGATTGGGGTACCACATTTAAATGGACATAATTATTCCTTCTGGAGAAGAATAATGAAAACATATGTACAATCACATGTATTTGATGTCTGACAAAAAGTAGAAGATGGATACACAACACCTACCACTCCTCCAACAAATAAAGATGAAAAGAAACTCAGTGAAAATAATTTGAGGGATAAAAATGAAATTTGGAATGGTCTTGATGAACCAGTATATGTCAAAGTTATGCATTGTGACTCTGCAAAGGATATTTGGGACAAACTTCAAAATATCTACGAAGGAGATCCTAAAGTAAAGGGGGGCAATATTCAAACTTAGAAAGGTCAATTTGAACAACTAAAAATGAAGGAAGATGAAGATATTGCGGCTTACTTTCTATGAGTTGATGAAAAATTCAATTCCATTAAGGGATTAGGAGAATAAATCAAATATCCATTAATTATTCAAAAGGAACTAAGGTCTCTTCTAATGAGATTTGATCTTAAGATTCCATCCCTAGAAGAAAAAGAATATCTAGCTACATTGAGCATGGACGTGTTACATGGGATACTCATATCCTATGAAATGAGAACAGAACAGGATAGTTTACCTAGGAAGGAAGCATCATTCAAGGCATCCAAGAAGACAAATAAGAATAAACAAAATCCAAATTCAAATCCAAGTTGTAGTTGTAGTGGTGATTCAGATGAAGATGAATAAATAGCCAACTTCATAAGGAAGCTGAAGAGAGGAACCAAAAAATACAAAAGTATGCTTCCATTAAAGTGTTTAAATTGTGGTAAAATTGGTCCATTTTATAATAAATTTCCTTATGCTAAGAAGTCATAAAGTGATGAAGAACAAGTTCCCAAGAAAGAAAAGAAATATCAAAATGGAAACAAGAAAGGAGATGAGAAGACAGCTCCTCATCTTATGAAGATGATGACAGCGATAGTAACTCAAAAAGACTACTCTTTATGGCTATGAAAACTAAGAAAATGAATCTTGAAAGTGACGAAGAAGAAGGTGAAGTGGATCTTGAGGCAGAATTAATCAATCCTTTAAATGATCTGAAGAAAGAAAGGAAGAAAAACAAATCATTCAAAGAAGAAATCATCTCCTTGAAAATCCAACTTGAAGAAGGAAAGAGAATGGAAGAATTAATGCGGATCCAGATGATAAAGAAAGAAAAAGAGTGTGATAATCTTGAGAAGGAAGTCGTGTTATTGAGAGTTGAAGTCAACAAGCTCAACAAGAATTTGAAAATATCCCAAGTGCTAGAAAACATTCTCAATAGTCAAAGGCCATGCAGTCACAAGTCTAGACTAAGATACAAGAAAGATCATTTTGAGGAAGGTTCAATCTCCATGACGAAAGAAATAGAACAAAAGAGTTATGAAAATGTTCTCAAAGGAAGGAATCATGATCAACAAGAGTCAGAAATAAATGAACATAGAAGACCTTCTACATTCAGGCAGCAATAAAACAACCAAAGAGAAGATTGTGATCAACCAAGGCAAGAATTCATAAGGACTACACCACAAAGAAGATCATTCACTCCCAGGTATCAAAATTTATATTTGGTTCATTGTTTTTTATGTAATAACTTTGGACATAAAGTTGTGGATTGCAAAGCATATGGAAGAAATGCTCAGGGAAGAAATGCTTATGTGGCCCCTCAAAATATTGAATGTTACAATTTCCACAACCTTGGACACATAGCTCGGAACTGTAGAAGTATGATGGATCCTTCCATGAAATAATATAGTGATATTAGTTACGAGAAGGATTGGAGAAGAAAATAAAACCAAGAAGAACAAATGAATGAAGAATAGGTTCCAAAGATTGTACTCACAAGACTTGCATTGGTGCAAGATTAGGATAAAACTATAGGAAAATAGGAAGATGTCAAAATTTAGAAAGATGATGAATCTACAGGCAAAGAGGAATATGTCAAAACTTGGGAAGATGATGAATCTACAGACAAAGAGGAATATTACTCTGCATCAGAGAAGGTATTTTTCTGAGCCATTTGTCTTAGAGACTCCCAGTAAATATGAATATTGAATAGGGGGGGTCTAAGAAACAACTCTACAGATCATAGAACTATATTTCACGTAGTCTGAAGTATTTGCAAATTTTGGGAAGGAAGGTTCAGAGTGGTTTGATCACAGAAGTGAAAAATGTCTTGTTTTGGAACACATGCCCATGCAGGTATCAGCTGGCAGTTACACATACAAAGGCTCATGATTGTATTTTGTGCATGTACTCAGGTAGGGATAAACTCAATACAGGTTGTTCCAGACATGTAGAGTCTGATTTACAGATAAAGAAAACCACTGGACACATTTGATTAAGGTTAAAGAGAAGGACCAGTTGCAGTAGATGGGTAGAAGGATTATGGATAGTTTTATGACATATGAGTAGAGATGGATATTTTTCACGTCTATGGCAGAGAATATTTAGAATTGGAATCAGTGGAAAAAATCGAAAAAGTGGAATTAATGGAAAAGTGGGATCGATCGACAAGTGGAATCGATGGAAAAGTGGAATCAATTAGTCACAGAAAGGAAAATAGTGAAAGGCACAACAAAACAGGGGAAGAGAAACCATCAATGGAAGTTATATCGAAAAAGGAAAATTGTTGAATGGTATGGTCATTGATGTCTAAGCAGTGAACATGACAGGACATGAAGATTTGAAAGAAATAAATTTTGAATGATTTTTATATATGTAAGTGAATTACAAGAGGAAGCACCAATGGACAAGAAGCATTGGAAGAGAGGAAAGAAAGCAAGTACAGGAAGCCCCACATTAATCTACACAACATCTTTCAAAAGACGACAGAGCTAGAGAAATCATCATAAGCATTTACCCTTATGCCAAAGGCGAAGAGAAGAAATAAAAGCAGAAGAGAAAAGATCAGAAGCATGAAGATCGAGGGAGTGCATGAAGACAGAGAGAGATTGTTTAGAGAAGGTATATCGTTAGGGGAGTTATCGTTTTATCAAAGGGAGAGAAAAATAAATATCAGAAGAGAAAGAAAATAAGCATGAAGATAGGGGGAGCATTCCCAAAGAGAGATACCATTTTCCATTGATTTCAAAGGGGGAGAGAAAAACATGAGGAGAGAAACATTGATGAGGAGTGAAGGTCACAAGGGGAACATCACTGTTTCCATCAATGTTTGGAGTATAATTGTTGCCATTTATGTCAACTCTAGATGAACTCTAGAAGAATTGATGTCAACCATATTCAACCTTATAAGAAGCCCTGAAAAGATGGCCAAGTGGTTGAGAATCCCCAAAGGTGTGGTCATGGAACCTGAAGTTGTTTGAGGAATAAATATAGGAAGGATAGTGTAAATGCAGGTAACACACTCATACTTGGATAGTCCTCGTCGTGCCATTTCCAACGATAGGTGGTATGCCATGTGGTTCCTCACGGTTAGGGAGATATGCCCTCGTGAAGTTGGAAGCCCTAAAGAATGGTTAAGAAGACCCTAAACAGTTACAAGTCATTAATTAAAGGGTAAAATAGTTGTAACAAGAAATAATTACTTGACCCTAAAATCAGGAAAAAGGGTAAAACAATTGTAAGTTAGCCCCAAAAGAAGGCACTTGAAAAGTATAAATAAGGCACTTAGGAGTTCATTTGTTAAATAAAATCAAGTAATTTTTATTTGAGGTAACAAAGGATATTTGAGGCAAATTTCAGAGGCAAGATGAAGTGAAGAAGGGTGAAATTCCAAGGGAGGATGAAGTCTTGTGATGATGTGTTTTAAGGTATGTTATTTAAAGGTCATCTTACCATTTTCACTATAACTATTTTTATAGAATGAACCAGATCACAAACACTAGAGGATAATGAGAAGACATATAAAGGTACCTATGGTACAAATTTCAGTTTCTGGGTGATTGTAAGTTTGGATATACACTATGTGGAAGATAGGGTTTTTTGCTAGTCCTAAAACTAGTCTCAAATAGGTGTTTATGTTGTTAAAATGACTTCAATTAAGACTATTTTAAGTCTTGTGGCAATAGAAGATTTACATATTGAACAATTAGATGTAAAAACAACTTTTCTCCATAGGGATTTGGAAGAAGAGATTTATATGCAGCAACCATAGAGGTATGAGGTTAAAGGGAAGGAAAATTTTGTATGCAGGTTGAAGAAGAACTTGTATGGCATAAATCAAGCTCCAAGGCAGTGGTATTTGAAGTTTGACAGGTTTATGACAAAACAAGGTTATAGTAGATGTCATTATGATCACTGTGTTTATTTTAAAAGGATAGAGAATGGAAGCTATATTATCTTGCTATTGTATGTAGATGACATGCTCTTTGCAGGGTCTAATATGAAGGATATAAATGTGCTCAAGAAGAAGTTAGATAATTCATTTGTGATGAAGGATTTGGGTGTTGTAAAGAAAATCCTTGGTATGATAATCACAATTTGACATTGTCTCGGGGTGAGTACATAGAGAAGGTGTTGGAGATGTTTAGAATGAAGAATGAAAAACCAGTTCGTACACCTTTGGCTGGCCATTTCAAATTAACCAAATAAATGTGTCCCAAGACACAAGACGATATAGAATACATGTCTAGAGTCCCTTATTCATCAGCAATTGGCAGCTTGATGTATGTGATGGTTTGCACAAGACTAGATATTGCACATGCAGTGGGAGTTGTGAGTAGGTATATGAACAATCCAGGTAAAGAACATCGGTAGGCAGTAAAGTGGATTCTTGAGTATTTGAACGGTACTGCTACTCATGCATTATGTTTTGGAGGTTCATACATTGTTCTACAAGGATATGTTGATTCAGATATGGTAGGTGATAAATATAGTAGGAGGAGCACCATAGGGTATTTTTTTACTATAGGTGGAACATCAATAAGTTGGATTTCCAAACCGCAAAAGGTTGTTGCACTTTCAACAACAGAGGCAGAGTATGTTGTTGTTATAGAGGCTAGTAAAGAGATGATTTGATTACAGAGGTTTGTGGAGGAATTGGGAAAGAAGCAAGAGAATAGCAAGTTGTACTATGACAGTGAGAGTGTCATTCATCTTTCAAAGAACTCAACCTTCCATTTGAAGACTAAGCATATACAAATCAGGTACCATTTCATACAATTTGTCTTGGAAGATGGACATTTGAAGTTGGAAAAGATACACACTAGCTAGAATCATGCAAACATGTTAACAAAGGAAGTAGCCTAGGAGAAACTGAGTTCCTACTCAGTTTCAGTTGGTCTTCAAGCATGAAGGTGAAGATGAGAAATTTTACAGGTCTAAGGTGGAGTATAGTCAAGCAGGTACAACAATAGTGGAGTTGTTGTTATCAGTCTCCAAGTGGGATATTGTTGGTTGTGGAGCTTGATTATCTTCCTATTTCATAGGTCTTTTTTTTCAGCTGTGTTTATACCCCATGAAGATTGTACACCCTGGAATACTGTACACCCTTCCATGTGGGGGGGTTGTAGGGGGGCCTTCCCCCCCCTGCTAGGTCTGGGGGAAAGCAGGCCCCTGATGAGGGCTCGGGGTGAAGCCCCCGATGAAAAATTTTCCTTGTAAATGTATATTTTAATTTCATAGTAAATCTGGACCATTCATTATAAGGTCGCAGATATGACGGTAGAAGTTATGATAGGGTTTTTTTTCCCTAGAAGGAAACCCTCTTTTATGAGGGAAATGCATTACAGCTATGCATGATTGCGAATATTGTATTCTGAAAGAGAAGACTATGAGAGAAAGAAGAGAAAGTTACAATGGGTGTGTTGTAAGTTGTATCTCTTCATTTGTTGGATAATAAAAAGGAACGACCTGGCAATTTCTCTCATGGACGTATCCCGCACTAGGTGAACCACGTATATCTATGTCTCTATTGTATTGTGTATCTTCTGTGTTCTATTTCCGCATTTGTTTTTATTTTATTGCTCCGTGATCCTGTTTTTCTAACAAGGAATGTCATGCATTCGCATTCATGTAAAAAAAAAAAAATTATGGAAATCAAAGAAATACAAAAGCTTCATTCTTCCTTTCCTTAGTTCATTTGCAAAACTCTAGTGCAGAGGAATCAAAGCTCTAGTTCAATGGAAAAATGCTCACGAGGATAGTTTGTATAGTCTACAATCAAGTTCAATAGGTATGTCAAGATGCCCATTCATTATCTTAGACTTGATTATAGGTGGATTGCACAGTTAGTTGTTGGTGGTTTTTTAGTTCCATTGTCTTTTGCACTAGTTTTCATGGAGTATTTTATTGTTGGCTATGATTGTTCTAGAAATGTTGGTACTAATTTGAATGGAGGATTTGTTTGTGGAAAAAGTATACAAGAGGAAGGGGATTGGAACCTCACTAAGGAACCAAGCCCAAGTCACCTTGGCCCTCTTAGAAACTATTGGATTATTGATCATGGTTAAGAGTTGGTTATTAAGTGTATGAATGGTTGTAAATGATTTCTCTTTGTGCTAGTTTGCTACTATTTCCATGGCATTATTGTGTATTTTTTTACCCTTTTAGTACTATAAATATGCCTAATCGTCATTGCCTTAGCGCCACCACCATAAGCCACCAGGAGTGGAATCTTTTATCATGTTCCCTCAACATTCAAACATTCCCAAAAATAATTATATAGCAATCAAAGTTTGATTTCATCATGATATATCGTCTAGGCTTAGCTAAAAAAATTTATATGGTTAGAGATTTACAAGGGTGAATATATATAATTGAATACTAAATTAAAAGATAGCTTACAATTATTTTTTCCTAAACTTACTTTTCTATCAAACTTACTTTTACATTTCACCTTTCATCTTAAACTTACTTTTCCATCAAACACGTTCATTTTTTACCAAACATTTATTTTGATAGAAAGCTTTCAAACACTACAACTTCATACCAACACAGTTTTCTCCATATTTCTATAGTACTGGATCCTAGTAAATTGTTTAAAAATTTAATTAAAACCAAATATAACTACATACCAACAAAGTTTTTTCCATATTTATAAAGGAGTGAATCTTATTAAATTGTTTAAAAGTTTAATTAAAAATAAATATAACTAACCTTTTTAACAAGTTTTAATGTATAATATATATTTAATAACATTTTTATTATCAAAATATTGATAAAAGCCATTTTATAACACAAAAAAGTGTGGAAATTTCTTTTGAGGAATTCAGTAAAAAGGAAGCCCAACAAACCAAATCTACACAGTTTGATATATGTCAAACAAATAAAATGAATACATCTAGAAACAATGCAAATGGTGCAAAAACTAAAAAGGAGTTATCATTGTCGAGCAAGTGGCTCACGTCTACATGTAGGACAGGAGATTTTAAGAGCAAACCATTTGAGAATGCAGCGTGAATGATAAAGATGGTTGCATCCCAATTGTTTTGCACTCTCCCCATTTCTAAAATTTTCATAACAAATTACTCGAATCACTTCATCACCATTTGAATCGTCCTCCTGGCGAATTATAACGTCCAACAACCTATCCACTATTTCTGCAGGATTACTACTTACAATTTCGTAATTCATTTCAATATTGATAATTTCAGGTTCGAAATTGAAGTTTTATGTATTCTCTTGTATATGTTGCATGATCTAACGCAAACTGAATCTGGAATTCAATATAATTTGGCTGGAGTACTGGACTCCATTGTTAGGTTGGTGATAATCTAGTATGTATCGAATTACAATGATATATTCATCCAATGTAAATGTTGAGAGATAGTCTTCATTCGCATTTTCATCACTTACCATTATCCTGCCACACTGTACGATCTCTCCTCTCCATCGATCATCTAGTTCACGTATATTAACATTCTCTGGGAAATTCTCCTTAAGCACTTGTGAAAAATCATTTGCAGCAGAAGCATATTGCAGTGGTAGCATATTGTTCATATTGCCAAGAAGATAAAGGGAGATATTCTTCTTCCCATGATTGGTTGCAACAACATGATTCTAGGAGGCAAGATGATTGGAAGCCATGCCATCAACATTGCATCATAGTGATATCCCTTGTCAAAGGGGCATATATTCATCAGATGCACGGTTAGAGAGTCAGATTCTTGGAGAAAGCGACCCATAGGACAATGTAGCCAGGAGGAGCAACCTCAAGGAGAAATCAGTCAGAGGGAGCATCCTCAAAGAGATATACCCATTTCCATTTATTTCAAAGGGGGAGATATAGTCACATTGATGCGTTGAGATGGATATTGATGAGGAGAATTTCCATGTCCAAGTGTTTCCATCAATGATTGTTTTTGACATCAATATTGGTGTTGCCATCAATGCCAAAGGGGGGGATTGTTTATCATGTTTTCATTGATGTCAAGTATTGTCACTGTAATATCATTGATGTATTGATTGTTGGATCATGTGGTAATGGATGTAATTGATGTCAAAGGATTGATGTAGTTGATGTCAAGTGATGTCATAGTGATGTCTTGGTTGATAAGAAGAAGTTGTATCATTGATGTCATGTCATGGCTAATAGGAAGTACCAAATGGATGAAATCCAAAGTGGCCCCCTTATGTTTAAATCCCTCACATTGAATTTTCAAGTGAGACTATTCTAGATGGATAGTGCTTGTCATGCCATTTCCAATGATATGTAGAACTCCACATAACTCCTCACGATTAGAGAGTTATGGCCATGTGAAGTTGGAGAACCCTCATGTGTTGTCTAGAATCCCCTAGAAGGTCAAATAAGTCAAATTATTCTAGAAACTTATAGAATAAGTTAACTAGTCAAAGTGTTTAGTCATGTGTTAACTGGTTGCAACAAGAAAACAATTAAAAATAAGTTAGTTGCAAATACAAGTGCAGAGTTTACTATTTGAGGATAAAGTGGTTATAAGTGGAAAAGTGGTTAGAAGTGGGTTAGCCCCAAAAGAAGGAAGTTGGTTAGAGTTGTTTAGATGAGGAAGCTACTTGGAGAAGTATAAATAAGAGAGAAAGGGTCTCTTATGAGTGAATCTCTTGAGTATAATTGAAGATCTATTTTGTTGAAAGATTCATTGCAAGTACTCATGGATGCATCATAAGTTCAGTAAGTTTGAGGCTTCACGACAAAATTTTCGGAGGTTCAGAAAACCCTAGATTTTTTAAGCAATACGTGGGATGCATTAGGTTAGGGCACATACATACGCAGGATGAAGGAGAGAAGGGTGCGTATAGTTTGAAAAGGACATGAAAATATTGAGTAAGTGTCAGTGCCAGGTTCTTGAAGTTTGAAGAAAGTTCTAGATAAACATTCTACATGTTCAGATATGCTACAGAGGTTTTGGTATGGGTAAATATTGTCTTGATGTCTAGATTTCCTTATGGTATGGTGAATTATTGAGGATTTATTTGTAGGGTTGTATTGATGTCTGAATATGGTAGCTAGTTGGTTGAGTAGTTCAGTTCTGATATGATTGAGAGATATTCATGAACTGTGATGGTGTATGCATTAGGAGCATGCATAGATTGTTGGATGGTGTAGATTTGTTTGTGGTTGGTATGGTATAGGTTGAGCAGTGAAAGGATGATTGCAGTGACAGGTGATTGGTGGATGTGACAGAGGCAGAAAGAGTCTGAAGGGAAGAAGTTGTGAAGTTTCAAAAACCCTAGTTTCTGAAGGTGTACATAGACTGACAGAAGGAAGGATGCATACATACGCGTGTTTTAGTATAGGCATATTGCGTACATACACGGGCTGCAATATAAACAGGTCGTGTACATGTTGACAGATTGGTTTATGTCCACAAGCAGGGTCTTGTACTTGAGGATTGGATTTATAACATCTCAGCTGGTGTTGATATATGCAAGATGAGTCTTGCAATGAGAGTCGGTGCTCTTTTAGAGTTGTTGGTCTTTTCAATTGATTCTGATAAACCCCAAGGATTGTAGTTTGTAATAGAAAATAAACTTATACATATGTTTTTTTTTCTTGTGTTCTTTATGGTTATGGTTATTGATGATATATATATATTGTTGAGATATGTTTACTTGCAAGAAACTAAGTATGAATGGAATTAATGAGAAAATGGTAATTGCTAACTAAGGTGTTTTGTAAAGAAGTGTAAAAATATCCCTACATTGATTCACACCCCCCGCCCCCACCCCTCTCAATGTGGTCGGTGTGTCCAACAACTTGAAGGAGTCTTCCTGGTCCAAGAATATTTTTCAAAGGTGAAACCTCTAAAGAATGTCTAGTTCTATTTTTAGTTGTGTTCGGTCAAAGTCAATGTGTGTTTTCTTTTAGTGATTTTTGTTTTTAATAGTGTATGTCTTAAGAGGGGGTGTTATATTATAAGGCTTAATTATGTAATAATATCAAATTGTTAGGCATTGAGCTATTCTTAGATTATGGTTGGCATAGTCACCCAACCATAATTATTTAGATATTATGACCATTTGCAATATCTATAAAAGAGACATATGATATTGTAATGAAGAACCAAAGCTAAAATTGAATATCTTCTTCCAGTTCCTCTCATTCATCCTTCATTGTTATATCATTGTGTTTCCCATTTATATAGATATTATTTTGATACAAATGAGAGAAATTATTGTAGTTAAAAGATCCTAAAATTTTTCCAATCAGTTTGACCTCCTCTACCACTTTTAATAAGCCATCTCCCAAAATCTTGAAAAATCCTAAAAAAAATTCAACTATCCACTCGTCAGGTTCTAGGATCTTGTCTCTTTAGAAAGAAAACAAAACAATCAATAGTTCATCTTGAAAGACCTCTTGATACATCATCTTTTTATCCTCATTTGTGACTAACCTTGACAAAAAAAACTCCACCTTGAAAATATCAACAATGTTAACCCCCTTGGGCTCTTTATAAACATACTCAAAAAACTTGACACCATATACTTCAGCTAGGTATTTAAAGATTCTCATAATATCCCTATACTCATTCACCATCTCCTATATTGTATTAATACTTTCTTTATAGTTAGAAAACTGATTTTTTTTGTTTTTTCATCTCTTAGCTCAAACTAAATGTCCTAAACCTTCAGTCTCCACTGCACCTCTCTCTCATTCAACAAATTTAATGTTTTTTTGGATTCCATTAAAGGCCTCAGAATCCAATTTTATCACTAAAAACATTGTTTTCATTATTATGTAGAAAAATTGTGATCACATGTTCAGTTTCATGGAATAGTTTGTCTTTATTCCTAAATCGATCCTCGACTCAGATGATTGCATTCTCCTTCACAAATTTAAGAGCAGCAACAAATTTCTCACTATCTAACACCCTAGAGCTAGGATCATAATATTTACATTCTCTCTTCACTAAATAAGTATAATTCTTCTTCTCCAAGCCATCTCGAGTTAACTTGAATGGACTTCCTAGCTTCCAATTACTAAAATCTATCTCCAAAAAAATAGGATTGTGATTTGAACACCTGTTCAACTTGGTCAATGAA
>ML844267.1:19789-48926 GCA_009831015.1 Picea engelmannii | reverse complement strand
TTGTATACCTTTGGAATGATCAGATAAAGTGATAGTATGAGTTTAAATATGGGTGATCAAGAGTATAATAGTGGCAAAAAGTATAGGCAAAAAGGTACATTGTGTGGTCCTAACACTTATGTCCCTATGTTTATAAATTTAGTTGTTGTTTTATTTCTTAGTTTAATTCTTAGTTGTTGTTTTATATTTCTTTTTCTAACCCTTTTCCTTGCAGTTGTCCTGCTCAGCAAACCCAACTAATCTTGCAAGCACCTCTATTTTTCTCACTAAGGTGATGAAAGAGGTGCAACAAGAATCATCTAACCCTTGGATTGTACCTTGTCCTTTGGAATTCGATGCACTAGGTGATTCCATGCCACTTAGTCCAACCGAGGTATCATATGTTGCTATCCAATCCACCTCTCCCTCCTTGGATGACCAACATCTTTTGGCACCCGATAGTTACTCGATTCCATCTTGGTTGAATTCCTTTCAGTTTGCATTCAACTACATTTCCCTAATTTTCCTTTCCAATGAATCTATTATGGAAATGCTTAGCATTGACGAACTACCTTGGGATGATAACCATCATCGATCTTATTTTCTTCCACCACTTGAAGAAATTCAGGAAGATATACACTCTATCTTCCCTCCCGATGTTGTCAATTTTCCACAATCTCCCATACTCACACGGGATACTATTTTTGAGGGGAATTTGGGAAAAATTTCATCTACGGTCGTTATTGACATTTTGATCAAAGAAGGGGTCATGGAAAATATTAATCTCGGTGCTAATTGTCCGCCCGAGGAAGTGGTTTCTTATACTGCTTTATTTAAAGAGTTACGCGATGTCTTTTCTTGGAGCTACGAGGAAATGCCTAGGATCGATCCATCGATCGTTGTGCATGAAATTAAAATCTATCCAGGTGTTAAACCTGTTCGACAAAACTTTGCCCAGTCCATCCTAAGAAGACCGCGACTATTAAGGCAAAAGTTGAGAAACTATTGAAATTTGGTTTCATTTATCCTGTCCCCTTGACAGAATGGGTTTCAAATATTGTTCTGGTCACTAAGAAGCAAGGGAGCATTTGTGTCTGCATTGATTATAGGGATCTCAATAAGGCTTGTCTAAAAGACAATTACCCTACACCCTTCATCGACCAGATTTTTGATAATTGCATTGGTAGCGTAATTTTCTCTTTCATGGATGGTTTCTCAGGGTACAACCAGATTGACATTTTACCCGCTGATCAACATAAGACAACCTTCATCTGCCCATGGGGAACTTTCGCCTATTGGAAACTACCGTTTGGCCTAAACAATGTTGGTGCTACATTCTAGTGGGCCATGTCATATGCTTTCCATGATATCAAACATATTGCGGAACCTTACCTCTATGACTTACATGCCCATTCATCCAGTCAATCAGACCATTTTGGTCATCTACGGGCTATTTTTCTTTGATGTCGGTTTTACCATATTCGTTTGAATCCACACAAGTGTATTTTTGTTTTCGAATCAGGCCGACTCCTCATCTTCGTTGTCTCCAAGGATGGGATTCAGGTGGATCCCTTAAATATTAAGGCTATCCTTGCTTTACCTCCACCTAATAATTTGACACAACTCCAAAGTTTGTAGGGGAAAGAGAACTTTCTTCACCATTTCATTTGTAACTACACTGAGATTACTAAATGATTCATGTGATTGTTGCAGAAAGACACTCCTTTCATATGGGATGACACTACTCAATGATATTTTGATTCTCTTAATCATGCGTTGACCCACACCCCTCTGTTGCATCCTCCCGATTATACAAAGGACTATATCCTTTACTTAGCAGCCTCTACTTCCACTATTGCTATGGTGTTAGTTCAAGAGGACCCTAACGGTGAAGAACACGTGATATATTATTTGAGCAAAAGTTTATCTGGTCCAGAGCTTCGATATTCACATGTTGAGAAGTTGGCTCTGGAAGCCATCATCGTTGTCTAGATATTTCATCACTATATATTGTTACACACCACCATAGTTATCACAGACTCAAACCCCATATCTCATATCCTGACACGTCAAGTTCTTGGGGGGAAATACTCCAAATGGATCGTCATCCTTCAGGAATTCAATATTGAGTTTGCTAAGTCCAAATCCAAGAAATCCTTAGTGTTTGTGGAGCTCATCTGCGATTTTCCCCATGCTAATGAAGACATTGATCCTATATATTCTCTCCCCGATGAATTTATATTCCTCATTATAATTTATGATCCTTGGTATGGATACATCCTTCTTTATCTCCAGACCCAACGTTTTCATCCCGATATCTCTCGTGAAGAACGTCATCGTATTCTCCACCATTCTGGTCGCTACCTTATCATCGATGACACTTTATATCACCATGGCATTGACACTATCCTGCGATGATGTTTGACTCATGAAGAGGCTGAACATGTCCTTAATGACTGTCACCTTGGATCCTATGGCGGTCACCTTTCTAGGATGGCTACAACTCAAAAAATTTTACATGGTAGTTACTTTTGGCCCTCCATCTTCAAAGATTGTATTGAGGCCGTCAAAAAGTGCCCACCCTGCCAAGTTTTTCATAACAAGGCATGCACCCACCCTGCTCCACTGTATCCCATTATTTCCATCGACCCATTTTCCAAATGGGGCATCGAATTCATGCAATGTAAGCCTACCTCAACTAGGGGGTAGATTTATATCATCGTCGTCATTGATTATTTCACAAAATGGGTTGAGGCTATGCCTACCTTTCTGAATGATGGTCGTACTGCAACTCTTTTCTTCTTCAACCACATTATCACTTGCTTTGGTTTTCCACGAGCCATTGTTATTGATCATGGTTCACACTTCCAAAACCAAATGATGAGTGAGTTGCATGCCAAGTTGGGTTTTTTCCATGAAAACTCATCCCCATACTATCCTCAAGAAAATGGACAAGTTGAAGCTATAAACAAGCTCCTTAAAACCATGATTCAATGTATGGTAGGGGAAAACAAGACATCTTGGCATCTACAACTTTTCTCCACTCTTTGGGCTTACCGTACTTCAGTGAAAACTTCTACTGGATTCACTCATTTACAATTAGTATATGGAATAGAAGTTGTTTTACCAATTGAGTGCAAGATTCCCTCATTGAAACTCAAAGTATAACTCTTGCCCCACACTTCTGCTGAAGAAGAACACTTCTTACACCTGACCAGGTTGGATGAAACACGTCATGATTCTTCTCTCATCAACGAGACGTATCAAAAGCGAATCAAGAATCAATACAACAAATTGATCCATCCTTGTACTTTTGCAGAAGGAGACCTAGTCCTCATTTATGACCAGGCTCATGATAAGTTAGGGAGAGGCAAGTTAGAACCTCTATGGCATGGTCCTTACATCGTGAAATGTGTTTTACATAGAGGTGCCTACGAGCTAGTTGACTACGATGGAATCTCACTGGGTGAGCCTCGGAATGGGCTTTACCCTAAGAAGTACTATACATAGGACATCTAGCATGCGTGCTTTGTACACTATTGTATTTTTAGTTTGGTGTGTATTTTTCTCTTGCATGCATGAGTTTTTCCTTAGCCACTTATACTTTGTCTTTTGTTTGCATGTGCAGATGACATCTTCCTTTCCTATCTTTTTCGGGTTTGCGGATGGCGCTAGTCGACACACCCAAAACATTGCTTTTGCAGCTTGGGTCATTTACCACTCTAATGATTTGGTGAGTTAAAGAGGTATTTGCTTAGGATCAACAACTAACAACATGGAAGAATATCATGTTGTCATCAAACTTTTAACTGAAGCCTCTTCCCTAGGTATCTCTCGTATGATCATTAACCTAGACTCTCAACTTGTGGTCTATCAACTTAATCAAATCTACGCCATTCGCAATCCTATGCTATTGTGTCTCCATATACGAGTTCGTCATCTTGAAAGAATGTTTGATTTTATCGAATATAGACATATACCAAGAGAAATTAATACAACTTCGGATTCATTGGCCAATTACATCATGGATCAGTATCTCGCACATAGATGAGGTTTTCATAAAGGAAATAAATCATATCATACATCACATGTAAATTAAAACGCATCACATAAAAGACATCATTATTTGCAAAAATCATTTGGCACTGCAAAACTCGGAAATGTATATATATATATATGGCGTGATAGAAATTGTTCGATTACATCAAAATGGTACATAGAAGGGAAAAATATTTTGTCCTTGTTGGCCCTTGACCAAGTTTTGGAAGTTTCTTGGTCATGTTAACCTATTTTGGGACTTCGACAACCTGTCGAAGGAGGAGCGAAAGATGAAGCGGAGATCACAAGATCTCGACCCACTTTTGGATCCCTTTTGGGTTTTGGGGAATATGTAACGAGAATGGGATATTGACCCATGGGTTTACCCATGTTTACGCCTATTTTGTATGTATAAATAGAAGGATAGGAAATGTAAGAAGTAGTCTAATAATATATCTATGTGATGTAGGCTAAGTGCCAAGAGTTGGATCTGTGTGATCAGGGCTTTGTGCATTATGTGTAAGACTTGCAAAGTTGAGTGCAAGCCCTTGTGCAAGACTATAGACGACTTAGTGTTGTAATGCAAGGAAGAAGGATCTAGCGAGCTGTGCAGATCTTCTGTCCTATGCGGAGTAAGGGTTTTGATGTCTTTGTGCTTATAACCGATAGACTGAAAACAATAAAGAAGAAGAGTTGGTGGATGTATGCACAGGGTGGGGATGAACCACATAAACATTGTGTTGTTTTTCTTTATGCTTGTCTTAATGTGATTATGTCTTCCTTTGCTAAGTTCCTTGAGATGATTGGATAGATCTGCTTATGCTTAGTGCTAATGATATGTGAGAATATTAGATCTGATCCATATGAATGTGCTTAGTTCTTGATCTGCTAGATCTGAACTATCTATTGATGCTAATTTCTTAAGTACGTTATAACAGTGTGAATGTTGTGAAGCCCTGTTTTATCAACGAAGTGATTAATGATTAGATATTGTAGAACTAATGGTGCTAAGTGCTTTATTAAGTAGTACAATCACATATCTATGTCCCATATAAGGTTGCAAACACCTGAGTCTTTCAACCACCCCTCCCTCTACCTCGGGTGAGACTTCATCTTCTTCACAGGTCTTTCCAAAAGGGCCGGTAGTTAGGGCTTTGTTGGTGCACTGTTGTAGCATTGAACCTTGGGTCTGCCCCTATGCCAACAAATGGTTCTATTGCTAGGACCTGAAACTGTGATTGCTAGGAACTGAGGAAGAAGAATATTTGTGCAAAAAGTTGACCTGAAAGCCTTGTGCAAATATTCGTGCCCTAGTGAGCAGTGTTCTACTTGATCTATAAAGCCTGATATGAAGAAAAGAGGTCGTATCTGAAGAAAATAAGAAAGATATGAACACTTTGTGCTCTAAGAAAGGTAAAAGTGAGGACGTCTGATTAAAAGAGGTAAGATATGAAATATCTGTGCTCTGATAAAGGTAAGAATAGTTAAAAGTTTTAGATCTGGAAGCTGTGTGCTCTGTAGAAGTAAGATAAGTGGAAATTTTTGTTTCTAGAGTATGGATCTAGATATGTTTAATAGAGTTTATCCTAGTTTGAAAACTAGGGCATTAATAGATGAAAGAAGGTTTGATATGAGTATATATGATAAGAGTAGTGAAATATATGTTATACCTATGCATAGAAAGAATGTTTGAACTAACAAATGGATGTAGGATCCCAAAAAGAATTTATTGCAGGTTAGCTCCTATGATCCTAGTGCGTAGTACAAAAGAGGTTGGGGATCATTTAAAAGAAAGAGAGGATTAACCCTCTGTTAAAGCTGCAGAAAACTGGGACATCTTGCTAAAGAATGCCCTGGAAGAAGACCTAGTTGTCTTTGTTGCAAAGATGTGGACCTTGAAGTGTTGGATTTCCCCAGAATGATTGCTAAGATTGAAGGAATGAATCTGAATCAAGAAAACCCTAAGGCAGCTCTAGAGGCTATAGAAGAACCCCAGAAAGAATCAGAGAAAATATTGCTACAGATGAGAGAAATCTTGAATGATGACCGACATATTAGATTATCAGAGATATTTAAAGACAAGGAACACCTTGAAGAAAGAATAGGAGACTTTGACATTGACTGTGTTCTATATGAGGAAACACAGGTGAATTCCATGACCGAGAGAACTTGGGAAGATATAGGGAGGCCTGCTATGACTCACTCATTTGGAGGAATAGGGTTATTCAGAGGAAAATTGGTAAACCTATATGGAAGGTTCATTCAGATACCTATGACTGTCAATAGAACTTCGACAGAGGAATATTTTGATATTATTCAATTTATTGAGGACAACACCCCGTTTACCATGTTAATAGGAAAAACTTGGATTGACAGAGATCAATCCAGATGAAAGAAAGAAGAAGAAGTCTTGGAGCAGAAAAGACAAGAGTTAAAAGATTTCATTACTAGAAGGATCACATACTTGATTTAAGAACATGAGAACAAATCGAAGCTATTTGACACTAGAGACCCTGATGTCGAAGCTGTAAGAACACCAGAAGACCCACATAAAATTGAAGTACTTACTCCAGATAAAGAAGAGGTATTACCCCTGAATCCTAGGAAAGAATCTCAACAGCACACAGTGACTATGTTAAAAGAAGATAAGAATCAGAATGGAAAAAGACATACCGAGATGAAGCTAACTGGAAAGAAGGCTAGAAATCTAAGTAAAAAGAGGGCTAAGATTGAAAAGTTACAAAAGATTCTAGAGGGAACTTCACAGACAAAAAACTTTCATAATTGGAGCTTCATCGAGATATCATAACAATGACACATGGTAATTCACTAGCGTGAAGCAATATAACCATAGGGGCCGATATATCCATTCGAATTCTACTCCAAACAGGTTGAAAAGAATTTACAACTCGACACCAGACCGTTGGACCGCACCATAATGGACAGAAAAAGAGTTAATGAGGATTCATACCCGTTACAAGAAAACCTTTGCCAAGTTGCCTACTTATCCCATCGCGCCATGCACGAAGAACACTTTTGCTAACTGATAATTTGAAGCCCTCAAACTAAGCGAATTGTATACAATGATCATTGTGCTATTGTTGTTTGTTCTAGTGTTGTATCTAAGATCAACATGACCCCAATAATTTTAATCCCGAGCGCGTATGTCTGATGATCTCATCACAGTTGAATAATTAGTAACGAAAGTTCTCCTCGACTTAATGACTGAAAGAGTCATGTCGGAGAGAGGAGTGTCTATAGGTGTAGAAGCATCTTCGACGAGAGGACTGTCGGCCTCTCCGTCCACTGCTTGAGTTGGTCCATCCTGACTAGTAGATGAAAAGAAAAATAAGAATAGGGATGATCTTGCAAATGCTAAGTTAATATAGAGTATACTACCCACCTTTGAGTGGCACAATCAATCGAGATAGTGTGCCTAGAGATTTTGAGTACACTTTGGTCACTTTGTACCTCATGAAGGGGATACACGTAGTGCGTGCAGACTAGGATAAGATCACAACGTTGAAGTTTAGGGACTTCAACCTCAGTGAGAGGAAGGTTTCTATCATGCTCGCCCCACATAATTATCTGACTATAATAAAATGAAATAATTCAAAGATAATTCCTCAGTCATGGACCCATAACCTCGTGTAGTCCACACTTCTCAATGTCATGAAGATCCCACACTTTGGTAGGCATCGAGAAGTGAATGGATGTGTAAAACTACTTCTATCATGTTACCATGGTGGATACTTATGGTTAAACTGCCATATCATAGTGGATCTGACGTTGATCAATTGGATCACAGGGCTAAGCATGCAAGGCCCTGGCCCACAGGATTTTTATCCGAGAAAATCCATGGATCGCACTCTTGCGCAAAATATTAAAGACAACTACGAAGATGTCGAGAAAGGAATGCGAGGCTATAAGGTAGATTCTATCCAAAGTAGCACAGTGTGCCTCGCCTACCAATTTATCATAGGAAAGTTGGTGTGAAAGAATCGACCCACCCAAGTCACGGGGTTCGTAGTCCACCTTACAAGGAAGTGCGCAGAAGGAATTCAGATGAATTGAGCGTAGTACCTGGTAAATCAGTTGGATCGGCTGCAGGGAAGTGCAGGATCAATGATATGATTTCCACTTCAGCTAGCTTCTTATACTAGTCACTTTCATTGCATGGGAGATTCCGAAAGGTGTGACCTTCCCAGACATCCAGCCATTTGAACCTCTGGCTGCGAAGTTCAATACATTGTGGTACTCGAACGACATGAATAAGCAATGGAAATCAAATGTCATCTTCCACACATATTACAACCAGCTGAAGACAACTATCCAGTATGAGCCTCATATAACCACGAACACTCTCCACAGGTTCAGGCCCTTGATGAAATTCAGCGCGGACCACCATTTCATCTATATCACACCACAAATTGATGAGCACAAACAACAACTGAAATCATACTACAAGTTGACAGAGGAGGATTTGGAGGAAATCACCAAGGAATGGTCGATGGACCTCCTCATCCCAGCAAAACCCATGGAGATATATGATATTGACAGTCCCGAAGCAAAGCATGATACCCCTGGACCCAACAAGACAAAGAAGAATGAAGACGCCCAAGATGTCAGCAGTACCTTTGCGAAGATTTTTTCGATCTCAGTAGATCAAGGAGGAGATGGCAGAGAGATAGATGGCGCAGAAGTGGAACAAAAGAAAGGTGAGGTTACACCGCCTAGAGACAAGGAGGACCCCTCGAAGAAAAGGAAGGTTTACCCTCCTAAACCTTCTTCAAGGAATAAATCAAAAGAAACCAGGACCAAACTTGAGACCACCCTCACCTCAGACGACTTTGACTTCATCATCGCAACATCGAACAATGATTCACTGGAGATAGCAGAGAAGAAAGAAGCCAAGGAGGAGGAGGTGTTCAATCAGATCAAGGTTGAACTTTAAGGAGTGAAACAGGCACTACAATCCAGCCACACAGTTTCCACTGTGCCTCTGCCATCGAAAACACCAGAACTAGGAGATGAGCCAACTCAACTACACCGCATCACTGATATAGTTGAAGCTTGCCTTTGACAATCTCAGGAAGAAGCAACACAAGCCACCCAGGATTTAGCGCAAGTATAGAAAGACCTTGAGGACCAACACAGTACTGCAAAATGGGAAAATCTTGCTCTACAAGCGAAATTGGATGAAGAAAAAACATAGTTGCAGCAAAGCAAGGGATAGTTTTTCGCAGAGAAACTTGAAGTTAAGGAAATGGTCAACAGAGAAATTTGCTCTGTGATAGTTTTCAAAGTAAATACCGAAGAGAGAATTACACAACAAGTGGCACAACTTGAAGAGGTAATCCAACAGCTCCAAAAGTGCATAGAAGACTTGGAGCTCCACACTGTGCCTGAGACCCCTCAATATGTAAGAGACCTAAGGAAAGCAATTACCCACAACACAGTCGACATATTAAAAGATATTTCCCTGGAGTGCAAGAAGTTGAGTAAACACAACACTCAGACCTATGAAAACCTCACTAAGAACCCAGAGTTACAAGCACTGGAGTCGCAGCTCCAAGAAAAGCAACATGCAGACACACTTCAGGCGCAGGTGAAGGCCCTATCAGCCATAGATAAAACAATCCAAGTATCCAAGATGATCATCCCAACCGAGTATCCAAGCCGATCATCCCATGTAGGAGCCATGTGTTCCATGGGGGACAACTACGACAATTACAAAGTTAGCTACAACAGATTAAGAGTCTTTGTTTGATGATTCTTTCTGGGGTTGACCTACCAAAGTGGGCATTCTGGCAGAAAAACTGCCAACATAGTGTGAAGTGAGGTGGTTCAATGGATGGATCATGTTGTCATGTGAGGTGCAATAATTGATAAGAAAAGGTTTCGTATACGCTTGTAGGGTTCTTAAGATGCTGGCTAGGATCAATCACTCGACAGAGGAGGTGTCTAAACACACAAAAAAGGATCCTACAGACTTAGAGGGCGTCCTTAAGTTGGTGAAGAAACTATCCAAAAACCCCTTCCTATCGCAACCGGGGTAGAGCCTGGAAAAAAATTCCTTGAAGAGGTCTCACGAGAAATGCACAGCCCAGCAACAAATCCATATGATCCAAAGAAAAGTGATGGAAATAACTCAACGGCTCCAAACAGTACAAGATAAGGCATGCCTGTTGTTTATAGAGGTCGAGAGACAAGGAGTAGAGCTAGAACAGGTCTTCATCACAACAGAACAATGCCTAGAAGGGCCAGTGAACAACACAGTGATCCAGGAGTTCAATGAACAAGAGGCCATAGCAAAGCAACAAGTCAAAGCATCTCGAGCCAAGCTCGAGGCATTCGAGGCAGAACTAGGCAAACCAGAGTGACTCAGGATGAGTCACAGGTGAGTGTTGGGGGCCTGTTGGATATTGAACAAGTTTTGGGAGTTTCTTGGTCATGTTGACCTATTTTGGGACTTCAACAACCTATCGAAGGAGGAGTGCAAGACGAAGCGGAGATCATGGGATCTTGACCCACTTTTGGATCCTTTCTGGGTTTTTGGTAATATGTAATGGGAATGGGATGTTGGCCCATGGGTTTACCCATGTTTAGGCCTATTTTGTATGTATAAATAGAAGGATAGGAAATGTAATAAGTAGTCGAATAGTATATATATGTGATGTAGGCTAAGTGCCAAGAGTTGGAGCTATGTGATCAGGGATTTGTGCATTCTGTGTAAGACTTACAGAGCTGAGTGCAAGTCCTTATACAAGACTATAGACAACTTAGTGTTGTAATTCAAGGAAGAAGGATCTAACGAGCTACACATATATTTTGTCCTGTGTGGATTAAGGGTTTTTATGGATTTGTGCTTATAACTGATTGATTGAAGATAATAAAGAAGAAGAGTTGGTGGACGTAGCTCCAGGGTGAGGGTCAACCATGTAAATGTTGTGTTGTCTTGCTTTATGCTTGTCTTAATGTGCTAATGTCTTCTTTTGCTAAGTTCTTTGAGATGATTGGATAGATTTTCTTATGCTTAGTGCTAATGATATGTGATAATATTAGATCTGATCCATATGAATGTGCTTAGTGCTTGATCTGCTAGATCTGACCTATCTATTGATTCTAAGTTCTTAAGTACGTTATAAAAATGTGAATGCTGCAAAGCCCTATTTTATCAGGGAAGTGATTAATGATTAGATATTGTAGAACTAATGGTTCTAAGCACTTTATTAGTAGTACAATCACAGATCTGTGTCCCAACTAAGGTTGCAAACACCTGATTCTTGCAACCACCCCTCCCTCTAACTCGAGTGAGACTTCATCTACTTCGCAAGTGTTGCCAAAAGGGTTGATAGTTAGGGATTTGTTGGTGCGTTGTTGTAGTTTTGAACCCTGGGTCTTCCCCTGTGCCAATAGTCCCCATGCACATAACACCATCATACAGACTATACAAAAAAAAACACGAGGGAGGTCCTAATTCTCCCACATCACATTGTACTCCGAGTAGCACACCACTACGTGGGCTACTCATCTCAGTAAGGAGTTAAGACTCTCAGGGACTCCCATTGTATGTCTCTATAGATGTAAGGGCACATCCCACCTCCTAAGAGCAGGGACACCCATCGTGAGACCTTGGAGGTTTATTTCGACCTCTTAGAGATGCCCTGCCACTACCTCATGCTCCACTGTGTCTGAGCATATCCACGATTCCCTAGAGCCGACATCTCTGCTGGATGTGTTTCTCCCCTGTCTGCATGATGAAATGATACGTCTGTTAAAAAATATTCCAAGTACCCAAAAAATAATATAAAACTTTAAAATAAAAAAACACTTGACAATATTGTTTTGGTTTCTTACCTGACGCATCCTAGTCCATTCCATATGGAAGGACCAGGTCCATTCTCCCCCATAAATCCACTCCGACATATGGGAAATCCTCTATAACAATCAGCTGGCATCTCAGCCAAATAAAAAATTTGTCGGTAAATATGAACTCTGACTCCATTCCCATCCTCGAAGACAGACTTGTCCAATGCTCCATACGTGGTTCACCCACTGGTCGCACTTCTAATGCAATATGAGTTTGCATATGAGGAACACTCTCTAAAAATAATGAAACTAGAAATGAACCATATCCAAACTTCTTTTGTTGCCCCATCCGACATCTTGAAATATTCTCCTTCATATTTCAAAGGAATGTTGCACTCCATTTGAACATAGTTGGCTCTACACTACAAACCATAATCCATCTATGATCTAAAAACCAAGTGTGAGATAGTACTCCCTGCTAAACTCGTAATGGAAAATAGAGCAGATCGAAGAGGTAGATCTCTGACATCTCTTATCGCAATACTACCTCCCACCAATCTCAATCCTAGGACACAATGATTTACCAAGTACTCTTCTACAGGCACGAGAAGTGCCCTCTGCCCAAGTAAAATAACAGGGGCCCCTCTCTTTGAGAGGTTGGTTAGGAAATATACATTCTCCAACTCAATGGTAAGAAATTGTGTCCCAATTTGGAACCCCTGCTCCATAGTGTTCCACAACACGATTATGTACTCGAGAAGGAGAACTTCCTTTTTCATCTTTTTCATCTTGAAGAACTTGAGGAGACCGCAATTACTCAATGAAGCCCTTGATCGGGGGTTTTGTAAAGTAGACACATCATTGAGCTCATGCTCTCGTTCTTTCCACTCGATCATGATTTTCTCCAAATATAACCTACAATTATCAACAACAAAAGTCCATTAGTCATGCCACATTAACATGTTTGGGTAATTCAAGGTTTTAAAATCATTTTTCTTATGTCTATCATGCTAGCGCTCCCCCAACAAGATCACCATAGCACTAGCGCTCCCCCAACAAGCTCACTAGAGTGTTATTTTTCTAGCTATCTCTCCCCCTAGCTTGTTAGAGGAGCGCCGAGGTTTTTGGTCATTTTTGTGCATTTTTGGTAGCACACCCCTAAGTCCTTGAATAGAGTGCTAGTTCTCCCCCACTAGGCTTAGGGGAGCATTGAAAAATTGGGTAGCGCTCCCCCTAGCCTTTTAGGGGAGAGTCTAGCTTTTTTGGCACTTAGAAAATCCCAGGGAATCATTTTTGAAGCTAAATAATTACCTAAAAATGAAATGTAAACCATGCAAAATGTTTGGAAGAAGCAAAGGACCAACCTGATCCAGACGAGGAAGGAAATGGATGACCGCAACTCCGACACCGATGAGTCCAAGAATCACCCTCATAAGCCAAATTCTACACCACTAAAATTCTTAGCACAAATGAATTGATAAAAGACATTTTTACCCCATATTACTATTTAAAAGTTCTTTTTTGCTAAAAACATAGTTTTTTGGGGGTTTTTGAAAATAATTTTGGAGGCATATTAATACCCCGGTGTGTAGTTTTATCATTATTGGCAGGTTTCAAAGCAGTTTTTGTTCGATTTTTATCTTGTCGCATTAACGCGAATGATCTTCATTCATTCTCACACTTGAAAAAATCATGAGAACTCACCGAGTAACCTTTTATTTCTTTTTTGGGCTCGCATGGATACACGGAAAAGGAACCCCCTGGAGTCATCTTTAAGCTCTTTTCAGACTCTCTAAACATGAAAATATTGTCGAGTGATCTTTCTTCCTTTCCCACTCGTTAAAAGGTTTGAAAGGGCGTCTTTCGAGTGATAATTTATCTCTTTTTCAACCTCGCAAGACTAACATTACGAAAAATGACAACACTAGATTCGTCTATAAGTTATTTCCAGACTCTCTAAACATGAAAAATCATCAAGTTTACCTTCTTTGGACTCGTTAAACAATCATACATTGAAGGGCCCATATGGGATTGAACCCTTACTTCTTCTAGTTCGTTAAACAAAGGAAGAGGGACTTACCGAAGGTGAGTTATATCGAGCATGTGTTACCCTCCTCGAGCTCGTTAAATTAAAAAGAGGTACTCGTCTATCTGGATGGGGGGAAAAATTGAAAGAAGCAAGTCAAGCAGTTTTTGAGAACATTACCAATAACTCTTACAGTCACCCTTGAACACGACACTTTGTCTTTGCATACATTTTAATCCACTGAACCAATCCACTGTTACACATGATTTTGGTAATCTTGGTGATATATTAACAATGGTGTACTCAGGTTCCCAACAAGAACTTTCTCCTGAGAAAAGTGGCATTTATCTCTTTCTAGAAAACATATTTTCAAGGTGAGTTCGCAGGCTGAATATGTCCTAGGGTGTGAGAATGACCCATTCTCGCAGGCCACCTTCATCTAGGGTGTGAACTTCTCGCAGGTTTCTCTATACACAGGGTGCGAACCTGTTTTTAAGCTTGGAAAAGAGAAGAAGTCTCGAGGGTTCTAGAAGGGAATCTTCTAGAAAATGAGTTGGAATTCGTATGGTTGTCATTTTACTCGCTTATCTGATTTGGTGGGATTATTATCATCCATGTAACCATCTCACCCTCTCCTATATATTGAAAGAATTCTCATGGAAAAGGTTAAGCAAGATTAATTAAAGAATCGGTGAAGGAATTGTGTGAAGAACCCTTCTTGAACAGAAGCTTGGAGACTCTAGTAGGTCTATCAAGAGGAATTGGATCTTCTTCATGCAAGGACAGAGAAAGTGTGTGTGTTGGAACCAAGAGTCATCGAAATGAATCTTGCGACATCAAGGTGATCAGGTTGTATCTTCTACTTTCAATTAATATGATACATCGGCATGTCCTTTTCCCATAAAGTCATCCTTACTTTATTGTGTAATTCCTTGATCATATGCATAAGTTGAAAATTGAATACATTTTGCTATCTTCAATTTGGTTGGTTTGTGTTGTCTTGATCTTGACCTCACGAGAGCACCAGAGTGAAGCGGGAGCAACAGAGACTTAAGGAAGTGATACAAAGGTATGTCACTTGTTCCTCATTAATAGCTAATTCAATGGTCGTAACTTAGGGAAAGAGTCATGTCATGTCTTGTTTTGTTCTAGATCCAGGTGGATCTAGGGAGATCTGTTAGTGTCCGCACCTACCGATTAGTCCAATAACAAAATTGGCGACTCCACTGGGGATGCAACCCATTTTTTTAGTGTTTTTTGGCGTTCTTTCTTGGCCATTTGCTCTTTCCTTACCTTTATTCATTTCTATCAATCTCTGAGTCTTCAGGACACCCTGATAGACTATCTGGGTCCAGAAGTCGCTTCAAAATTTTTGTATTTTTCCAAAATTTTGCCTTGTTTCAGGCCTTCTCGCACTGAACCCCTCAATGGCCTATGAGAACCCCTTGAGTTCGCACCCTACCTTTAAGTACAGTGCAAGATTCTCGCACTCCCCTTGTGACTATCCTACGAGAATGATCCATTCTCGCACTGTACATTACTGATAGCCTGCGAACCCATTTTTAAAATTTTTGGAATTAGGATTTTGTATGCTCAGATGCCTAGATATGTATAGGTGTCTGAAAATAACTTCTTAGGCCACTGGTTGATTGGTTCTTGACTTCAGATTTTGTTCACGATCAGTCTTCAGAAACCAAAGGCTCTTCTTGTCCATATTTTTCTCAACTCTCATCTCTTGACTTTTCTGAGCAAGGATATAATCTCTGATCCTGGAATCTAAGTGCTTGTTTTGTTAGGATACGGTGATCGGTTCGAAAGTTGGGATTGTATGTCTTTCTCATTTCCTAATTACTTGGAAAAATCATTGTTCTCACGCAATTGAAAAGACTAGTCTTGCCTGCTTGTCATTTTTGTCTCCATTGAAAGATTGGTTTGGGTTTTGTTTATTGCTTATTCATTAGTTATTGGTTTTCCTTATTTTCACCACCATGGTGGTTCTTTTTGAAAATTAAAAAACATTTTTCTTTTTAAAAACATTTTCATCTTGAAAATATTGGAAATCAATCGTTGAAATAGAACAAACATAGAATTTTCATTGTTACGTGATTTGTTGATATTGCATTTTAAAGGAGTTTGCAAATCGTAGTTCAAGATTGTTCCGGAAAACTTCTCTTTCCCTCCTGTACATAGGATTCATCGAACGAAAATTGATATCTTTCATTCCTATCTATGCATTGCTGGGTCAGAGTCTCACAAAACATCGGTTTCATCTCCGTTTCCTTTGAGTAACAACAACCCTTAATAATATTGCGCAATTTTAAAATTTAACTAGTAACTCATTTCTAGGATTCTATTACACCAACAATTAGCTAGGCTAGAGCTTTGGAATAGGCAGAGAGATACACTCTCCAAAGCACAAAACACACAATAGCATCTTGTGTTAGGGAGTGTCAAATTCCATTTACAACATTTTGTCCTGGGAAGCCCTTCTCACACAAGGGTCAAACCCAAGGTCGCATTGATATTGACAGAGTTACTCACACTGCTTCGTTGATATCGGTGTAGAGATTGAACGTATTACGGGGGTCACTTGGAGGTATACCCACAATGATGAGTGGAAGCCTCTCAAACTAATTTCGAGCTAGATACCCTGCCCTTGCGTGTGGATTGGACTCTCGACTGTCCCCCCAGGCTTTATTTTTGTCGGTGGTAACCTTAGTGGCCTATCTTCTTAGGGTCTTACACAAGGTGACTGTGAAGGGGCAAGTCTTTACGGTACCTGGAATCGACATTGGCCAAACTCACTTGAGCTCCTTGGAGGGTATACCCACAATTATGTGTGGGATCTTGCACCAGGGTGTAAGTCCGTTAAGAAGGTCGTCAACATAACTTTTCCACCCTAGCCCAGCCCCTTCTCGTCTCATTGTTGCGACGTTGGATTTCATCACCAACTAGTGACTTCAGAATTAGGAGGTCTTGTTTGCTTGGTGTTGTTTCCTAGAATTTGTTTACTAGCGCATGCTGTTTGTTCACCCAAGTTGACCACAGGATTTTCTTCATAAGTTTGTAACTTGTTCACAGTAGACCCTCCACGTTGTTCACGTAGAATGTAGGGATTACCTCTAGAAAATATGGAAGGTTCTCAACCCCTACCTACAATCTCACCAAAGGGCTCTCCTCAACAGAGTGAAGTCTAAGACGTCACCACTTCACAAGTGGAAACAACTGACTCTCTAGAAAAATTCTGAATTACCAATTCTCGAGAGGACTTCCAACTTCACCCCGATTCTGAGAGAGGTATTATGCGAGTGAATTCTTCCGGAGACTTAGTTGTTTTGTCTTCTGGATCACCGATTGGACCTTTTCCAAGACCTGAGGGCCAAGATCCATTTTGGTCTACTGGCATTTTTAGATGGGATCTCTTTGGTTCAGGAGCAGGCGTTGAAATCACCGTCTCACCTGCATTCCCTGAAACCTCTGACCCAGACGCAGTACCTTTTACTACTGCTTATTATTTTCCTGGTACATAAGCTCCACAAGCTGACCACATCTTGACCCTCCCTTTAGAAATGGTCCATTACACAGATACTACGAGTATTCACACTGGGATTACAGCGGCTAGTCAAGCCCCCATTGGCACACCGCTCTTGCTCAGTGTCACCTTGATGCTTCCACCCAGATACCGTGCGTTGAATGCTTCTATTCCCACTCCTACGCAAACCCCATTTGGAACTCCTGGTGGTCCCTCTTATTTTGGGCACTCTCCTCCCGGCTTCATTTCGACATTTCCTCAACCCCCTTTCAGAGGACCTTTTCCATCCTCTATCGGTGGCACCAATCCTAGTGGCACCTTTCTGTCGTTCACACCAAATTACTAGATTCCTGTTGGTGGACAGTTTCACCAAGGAGGTTTGACTCAACCACCCTTGTAGGGAAAATTCCTATTGGAACACAAATCCCAATTGGAACACACCCCCTAATTGGAGCTCAAACCCCAATTGGAGGACAACCCCCACCGACCCCACCCTATGGACAAAACATACCTCCATCCTTGGCCCAGTATTGGAACCATCTGATACAGCATAATCCTCAATTGACTGGGGGGAAACAACCTCCAGCTACATCTGTTATACCCCCTAGTATAGGCCAACCATATCTAGGTACGTCCAATCCTATTTGGGGCTTGAATGCTCAAACTCACGTCCCTGTTCAAGGATACAATTCCATGAGCTACTTTCCTCCACAACAACCACCGAATCTGCCTGGGTCTTCGCATTATATGCAGACTTCTTATGGTCCCATTGGTTTGTCGATGGGACTCCCTCCCCAAAGCTACCAGTACCCACATGTGAATAGACAATTACCCTTCTTGTGCACTTTGGACCTCCCGGATCTGTCGAGGATTTTAAACGATCCAATCCGTCACTCTCCCCAATGGCCCACTATACCAACCAAGCTACCAGCTGACATCCCTAAATTCGATGGAAAAGAGGGAGAGGACCCAAACAATCATGTGATGAATTTTCACCTCTGGTTCTCATACAAATCCTTGATGGATGACTCTATTCGTTTACGTCTTTTTCAATGAACTCTCATAGGTTTTGCCACGAAGTGGTATATAGAATTACCATGAGTTTTCTTTGTCGACTTCAACACCCTAGATATGGCTTTTCTTACTCACAACCAATTACTGATCCATTATGAAATGGGGACCGGGATTTTGAGTTCTTTCAAACAAAACAAAGCCACTCATATATCCGATCAAATTCATGAGTGGCGACGAAGACGACATCTCATCAAACTCAAACTTCTCAATCAGTTGCTGGTAGAGTGGTTCAAAAAATCATTTGTGAATGAAATCGATCGTGAGATCACCATGGGTGGAGTTGTCATGGAAGAACAGACCATAAGTCGTGCTCAATACCTTGACCTCGTTTACTCACAAATGGGTACTCTTTACGACTTACTCCCTGATGCACCTCGTCCTTCCACTTCCGCCACTTCGACTACTCCAACTGCTTCTCATGTAGATGATGGTGTGATTGGCACTTTCCATGCCCAACCACATTCCAGCTCAAGCAACAACCCCAAACCCATTTCTTCTAATGTTCAAAATCCTCTGTCTCCTACCCCTCCCGCCGGTAAGACCTCTAAGGTAAATGCGGTTCAATCTACCCCATCCGGTAAAAACAAATCCAAAAAGGGAAAGGGTAAGAATAAGGAGGACAAAAATACTTCACAAGTAGAGAGAACCAAAAATCCACCTGTTGACGATAGGGATAAACGCAAACCTCGATACCCTTGTTTTATCTGTGGTGACGATCACCACATGAAGGATTGTCCAGGAAGCGCCGAGGTTACTAAGTTCCTTCAAGGGGCCCCAAAACCACCCACTCCAGCCATTTTGTCCCAACCCTTCGCCTCTCAACAACAGGCCCAATTGGTCATTCATGACCAACATTCCCCTTCTACTACGTCCTATGTATTAATGTGTACTGGCGATTCAAAGAAGAATGAAATCGCACTTACCACTCGAGCCAAAGATTATTCTCCCTCTAAGGAGAAGGTTGATGTTATACCTCCTTCATTGGTCCACCCATCTCCCACGACTCCACCTACCAGTGGTCCTCTTCATCTCGAACGACCGAGCCTTGACATAGTTCTTCACCCCCCTCCAAAGGGCGTCGTTAGGAAATTGGCTTTCAATCCTCATGCTCGTGTTGCCCAGAACTACAACATTGTTGAAGATCTGGCCCAAGCACCTTCCACGATGTTAGCCCTCGAAGTCCTTCAAAGTTGTCCCACGCAACGGAAGGAACTTTTGAAAGCTATCGGTGGAATCGACCCGACGGACACGAATTTAATAATTTTTTACTTGGAAAATCACATTCCAAGGTTAACCCCTCAACTTGCATTCCAAATCCAAGTGATTGTCTCTGACAAAAACATTTGTAGAACTGATATCGATGAGGGTGCCTCGACGTGTGTCATGTCTGTTACCTGCTAGAAATACATCGGCTCTCCCTCTTTGACTGAATCCCATAACACACTCAAAGACTTCAATGGCTTTGGTTTTAAGCCTTACGATGTCCTTCCTTCATTGCCCATCATGCTAGAAGGAAAAATGGTCCAAGTCAAAGTGGAAGTCTTTGACGCTCCTCTCGATTACAATCTTCTGCTTGGCCGTAGCTAGATCGATTCCATGCGCACAATTGTGTCAACTCTTTTTCGTGTTGTAAGTTTCCCACATCAAGGAAAGGTAATTACCGTCGACCAATTATCCTTCTTTAACTTAGATATGCATACCGACAACATACCATTCATCGCCAAAACCCCACCGAGTTACGAGAACATTGGTGTAGGTCTTCTCAAAGACTCTTCGTTAATGGGTACCTTCCCCATTCCACCACCCGATGTTCCACACTCGTCTGTCGCTTTAATCAACATGATCTCCACCTCAATTCATGGAACCCCTGCGTCTCACGACCCATGGATGGTACCCGACCCCGATGATCATCTTCATTACGGCGATGAAATGCCTTTAAGTCCGGTCGAATCTGCCTATCAGGCCATTCAATCGACAACCCCTTCTACCCCCTCTCTTGGTGATTTATCTCCAAATCCTTTCTGTGTCATTTTTCCCACAGACGAGATGATTATGTTTGTCATGGAAGACACCCCTTGGAATGATGGACATCACTGTTCCATCCTCTTCCTAGAACAACACACCATTGAGAGCTACCAACGGATGTCGACCCCGTCGACTGTTGTCATCATTTCAACCGTTCCCGAGTCCACACATGATGTGTTTTCCAAAGGGAACTTAAGTAATATCTCATCCACTATTCCCCTCGACATATCCATCAAACCTGGAATTGTCGAAAATGTGCATATCAGAGCTTTGTGTTCCCCTAATGAAATCGTCACCTACAAGTCACTTTTCAAAGAATTTCGTGACGTCCTCGTCTGGAGATATGAAGAAATGTTGAGTATCGACCCCGACATTACGATACATGAGATTAAGACATACCCATATGCTAAACCCGTCCGACAATGCCTTCATCCAATTCACCCACGTAAAGCGGCTGTTATTAAGCTTGAAGTCGATAAAATTCTCAAAGCTAACTTTATTTACTTGGTGGCCCTCACTAACTTGGTTTCCAATCTTGTCCCGATCGATAAGAAACAAGGCACAATCCGTGTATGTGTTGATTATAGGGATATTAACAAAGATTGTTCTAAAGAAAACTTTCCTACCCCCTTCTTCGACCAGATTGTCGATGATTGCGCCATAAGTGAAATCTTCTCTCTGATGGATGGTTTCTCTGGATATAATCAAATCAATATTGTTCTCGAGGATCAACACAAAACCGCTTCCATTTGTCCTTGGGTCACTTTTGCCTATCGGAAACTTCCTTTTGGTCTAAAGAACGCTGGCACAACTTTTCAGTGCGCTATGTCTTATGCCTTCCATGATATCAAGCACATCATGCAACCATATCTTGATGAATTACCCGCTCATTCCATGCGCTGGGTCGATCATCCAATCCACCTCCGAGCCATTTTCCTCCGCTGTCGGTTTTACCATATACACTTGAATCCTCACAAATGTGTTTTCTGCATAGAAACCAACCGACTTCTAGGCTTCATTGTTTCACATCAACGGATCAGGGTAGATCCTGTAAAGGTCAAGGCAATTCTCAATCTCCCTCCTCCTTCTACACTTCGCCAGTTACAAAGTTTGCAAGGGAAAGAAAACTTTCTTCGTCATTTCATCCCGAACTACACCGAGATAACTCTTGGATTTACGCGACTACTCAAAAATGGGTCTGATTTCATATGGGATACCATCACAAACAGAGCCTTCAAAGCTTTGAAATTGTCCCTAACACGTGCTCCACTTCTCTTCCCCCCCGATTACAGTTGCGATTATTTCCTCTACCTCACCGCCTTGGATTACACCATCTCTATGATTCTCATCCAAGAGGATAATTCTCATGAAGAACATGTTATCTATTACTTGAGTCTAAGTCTAACGCCTACCGAAGCCAAGTATTTACATGTCGAAAAACTGGCCTTGGTAGTCGTCCAAGCATTTCAACGTTTCTGACAATATATCCTCTCTCGCAAGACTACGGTAATTTCTAACTGCAACCCTATGCAACAGATTCTCACACGTCAATTTCTAGGGGGAAAATACTCCAAATGGATCATGATACTCCAAGAGTTTGACTTGGAATTTGAACGAGATAAATACAAGAAGTCCTTAATGTTTTCCGAGTTGATATGCGACTTTCCCTATTCTGAAACAGAAAATGTAGCATTCAATTCATTACCTAATGAATCCATTTTCCTAATTAGTTCCGATGATCTTTGGTACGACGATATTATCATATATCTCCTAACCTAGACTTTTCGGCCCAATTTGTCCAGTACTGACCGACGTCGAATACGCTACAAATCCCGTCAATATATTATCCTCGGGGATACTCTTTATCGTTGTGGGATTGACTCAGTTTTTCGACATTTCCTCACGTTCAACGAAGCTGAGAAAGCCTTAAATGACTGCCATTCTAGAGCTTGTGGCGGTCATATGTCTGGGTATGCTACTGCCCAGAAGATCTTATGAGCCAAGTATTTTTGGCCTTCTTTATTTAACGATTGCATAATTTCCATCCAAAAATGCCACACCTGCCAGACCTATAATCATAAGATACGATCACATCCTGCTCCTCTTCACCCCGTGGTCTCCGTTGGTCCCTTTGCGAAATGGGGTATCGATTTCATGACAAGTCACCCCCACTCGGTCGAGGGGCATGGATACATTATTGTAGCCGTAGATTATTTTATGAAATGGGTCGAGGCAATGCCAACATTTGAAAATACTGGAAAGACCGCAACATTATTCATTTTCAATCACATCATAGCTCATTTTGGTGTTCCTTAGGCTAACGTCACTGATCACGATAGCCACTTTAGAAACTTCATGATGTCCAAGCTCATTGAAAAGTTGGGTCTTTGCCATGAAAACTCAACGCCCTATTACCCACAAGCCAACGACCAAGTCGAAGCGATTAATAAAGTTCTCATAACCATGCTTCGACGAATGATAGGGATTCACAAAACAAGTTGGCACGCAATGTTCTTTTCAACATTATGGGCTTACCGAACATCCGTTAAGTCTGCTACTGGGTTTTCACCTTTCCGGTTAGTCTATGGTCTAGAAGCCATCCTATCGATTGAATGTGAGATACCCTCCTTAAAACTAGTCGCCGAACTCCTACCAAACACTTCTGTAGAGGAAGAACGTCTATTGTATCTCATGCAATTAGACGAAACTCGACGCGACACTACCCTAGTCATAGAAGCCCAGAAGAAATGTGTCAAGGCCTAATACAACAAACATGTCAAGCCTCACGTTTTCTCTGAAGGAGATCTGGTTCTCCTCTACGAACAAGATCGACATATGCTAGGAGATGGAAAATTAGAAGCCATGTGGAGAGGTCCTTATATCGTTAGACGAGTTTTGGAGAAAGAAGCTTATGAGTTAGTTGATTATGATGGTATCCCTTTGAGTGAACCCAGAAATGGGTTGTACTTAAAGAAGTACTATGCATAAGATCACCTATGCATGAGTACTTGTATTTTATTGTATCATACTTCTTGTGTGTTACTGTAGTATTCTTTTTTCGTTATCTGGTCTCTACCCTTAAGTTACGTTGTGTTTGGTTTCCATATGTCTGAGTCTTCGCTACCCCACATTGGCTTCGTTGATGGTGCTAGGCGTAGTACTCAGAACCTTGCTTCTGCTGCGTGAGCAATTTACACCCCTACAAACGAACTTATCACTCTACGAGGTGTGTGCCTCGGTCGTGCGACCAACAATATTGCAGAGTATAGTGTCATTATAGAATTGTTGATTGATGCTATCTCACTTGGTATCTGTCACTTGGTTGTGCGACTCGATTCACAGCTCGTAGTACTACAGTTAAGTAATGTCTATGCTATTCGAAGTCCTACTTTGTTACGGGTATATTTGCGAACTCACCTCTTGGAACGTTATTTTGATTATATTGAGTATCAGCATAATCCTAGATGTCTAAATACATTAACTGATACATTAACTAACTATGTATTAGATAGACATTTGGGTCATTTATAAATCAATCACATCACAAGCATCACACAACACACGATAAGCCGGTAGAAGTCGTATGTATATATAACGATCAAAAAGTTTTTTACAAAAACGTTTTGTCCAAGGACCAAAATTTCAAAATCTGAAGCTCATAGCTTCTAAAAAGTAATGTCATATATGATGTTCACGGTAACACATGACTACCTAGGAAACTCTACGAAGAAGTCGTACAACAGACTCTGACACGCCCACCGTATGACACTGATAACATCGTGGGACCTCTCGAAGAGGCATATCTGGAATGTCTGCAGTCAAACCCTCTAAGTTTTGTTCCATTGCCTCATAATCTTCAGCGTCCCATCATGGAACTAGATCCACCTCTCCTCGTCGTTGAATAGGAGAAGTACCTGGAGGTCGATAAGGCCCCACGTCTGTGTCATCAAAATAGATTTTTTGTAATTAGACCTTGGACAAACATAAAAACATTTTCATATGATAAAATTCAAAAAAACATTTAAAAAGTGAAAAAATGTGTACTTCTTACCTAGATCTCCCCACTGAGCACCCTTGGGCAGGGCCAAATCTGGATCCCCTCAAAAGTCCAACCCGGCATAGGCATAATAATCGACCATCAACATCTGTGGTCACAACCAGTCAAAGAAGGAATCATTGTATTTGATGATTGGTCCAGCTACATGTCGAGCCATGAGGTTACACCACCTCAACATCCTCGGATCCTCTGGAGATAGTAAACCCCACTCAACCTGCAACCTCAAAAAGGGAAACCTCTCAATAAAGAAGGACACCAACAATGACTCGCACTCGAATTGCTTTAGGTCGCCTCTTCTGCATTTAGTAAACTTCCTCTTCATGCTACGAAGGACTGCGTCTGACCAGTTAAAGACCCGAGGCTCAGTACACTCTATGGTGTACTGAAAGTAGCTCTAGAGATCCATGTGTGGAGTAGCGCTCCCAGACATACAAGCAATGGTGAAAAAAATAGTGTGAAGGGTCAAATCCTGGACCCCCCAAATGTCCCCTTTCCCTTTTCTTCTTTCCGACTCTGGAACACAGTACTGACGAAAATATTCACTCATACGCAGCCCACCACCTCGTCTACCAGTCAAGCTAGTGTGGTACCCACGCCATGACAGTCCTGTCAAGAAATAAACATCCTCGATATCCAAGGACAATGTTTGGACCCCTATGTGGAATACTTGTTGGTCCACATCCCACATATGAATGAGGTACTCCAACAGCCTGACTTGGGCCCTCATACCTGGGATCTGAAAGAATTTCAGGAGACCACTGTCTCGCAAAGTGGCAACGGTGCCCGGTTTATTCCCAGCAATAGAATCATCTTCTTCATGCTCTCTTTTACGCCATTCTAGAACCATGGTGACATCCAAATGCCTGCACAAGAACCATAAGAAGAAGGTCAACAACTCTCTTCAACCCTTGATACATTTTTCATTGAGCAAACATTAAAGAAATTTTTCATTTTGTGGTTCTTGCAGGTGCCCCTTTAGCACAGTGTGAGCTTCTCGCAAGTGCCTTTGGGGCCACCTGCGAGAATCATGCATTCTTGCAGGTCTTGTGTGGCTAGCCTGCGAGAATTCCTGAGCGCAAATTTGAGCCCTAAAACAAGCTCAAAAACTTGAAATTTACAAATGAAAATAAAAAATTTAACCATGAAAAGATAGAAGACAAGGAGCTTACCTCACTGCCGGAGATGGTTCACCAAATGGTTGTTCATACCTTCCGCAATCGAGCGCCGAAATTCAAGGGCAAAAGATGGGTTTTGGCCTAAAATCTTGGCAAAGTTACAATGACTATGGTAAAAAGAGCTTTTACCCACTTATATTTACTTTTTACCATTTTGGTTGATTTTTATAATTGTTTTATTTATCAAACCTAATTCCTAATACCCCTATGAGTGAAACCTTTTGCAGACATGCCGACTTTGACATCCATACGCAGGGATACGGATATTTTTTCTCTTTTTCATCGCATGTTTGAATTGTTTTTTATGGTTTTTTTGCACAAAACCTCGAGCTTGGTCTTTGTCCGTTCTCATGCTCGAAAATACATGAGAATGTAATCAAGCACACTTTTATCACTTTTTCGAGCTCAACAAGGTTATACGAAAAAGGAACCACTTGGAGTCCTCTTTAAGCCCTTTTCAGACTCTCTAAACATGAAAAGATTGCTGAGGGATCTTGCTATTTTCACACTCGTTAAAGTATTTGAAGAAAGTGTCTGTTGGTTGGTAATTTATCTCTTTTTTGGTCTCATCAAACTATTTTATGAAAAAGGAACTGAGAGAGTTCTCTTTTGAGTTTTTTTCCAAACTCTATAATCATGAAAAACCTTCGAGTTTTCTATCTTTGGACTCGTTAAACAAACATCGAAAGACCCGTAATGGGACCGAACCACTCCTTCCTAGGATTCGTTAAACATACTCTGAGGGACTCATCCGAAGGATGAGCTTACATCAACAAGCATATGTCATCCTCCTCAAGATTGCGTAAAAATAAAGAGGTACTCGCCAGAAATGGTGGGGGAAAATTTGGGAAAGGGATGTGTTTTCGTATTCATATTATTGGCAGTAAGTGTCGCTCTTGAACATGACACCCCCTTGTTCATTATCTGAAGACGGTTTGGGAAATCCATTTGTCTCTCATTCGACTTTCTACAAGGTCATATCCTGAGTCGTCTCTGAGTCAGTGCTGCCAAATCATTGGTCGTGTCATTCATATGTTCAAGAGAAGTTCATCTGAAACCTCTATTGAGTCGGCCAGCTGCAGTTGTCCATTATCTCCGTGTCGACCTTCCCTGTGTCCAATTCAACTTACATCATACTCTGTTTCACCTTCAAAATATGTTACTCATTTCATGTTATTGGTGGGGGATACATCAAGGCCCTCTTGTGACGAGTTTTGTTTCGTCGACTCCAGCTCATTATCCGGAAACAAGACTTAGAAATTATTTGGTAGCTTGGAACTTGCATGCCTCAATGGCAGGTTTCCTCGCTTTTGACATTGGGTTTTCATCATTGACCCCTGATCGGGAGATTCCATCAAATGTTTGACCTCAAATCATTTATTCACATTCGGTGGATTGTACTAGTGTACCTTGGGAGTCATTTACATTAATGGTGATTTCCCTCGCACTTGTTAACGTTTTCATCAATGACCGGTAATCAAGTGGTGTCTACCATGTTCGACTTCAGCACATGTAATCACATGGTTAGATTCATACTTTCAGGTGATGGGATTGAAGACCCTGGGTCTCATCTCTTTGATCCAGGCTGTGATGGAATATGTATAATTTTCTAACACATAGATCCACTTTGTATGTCTCGTGGCTATGTCATTTTAATTTGACTCTTCTTGCATAGATCCACAGTGTGTTCTTGGTGACTATGTGATATTTTGATGACATGGATCCACGGTGTATGATTGGTGGCCATGACCTATGTTTATGATGTCATCTGTCTGTGATATGAGTATGGGAATGCCTACCTCAGAACTAGTATGATATTCTGCAGATGCTTGGTTATCTGCAGGTTTCCGATTAGGTGCGCTCCCAGTTTCCGATACACACACGCAGTTTACAAAGTATTTTGGCTTTCACTGATTCCGGCCTCATACTTTGGGGGGAATTCTATTTCACATTATTTTGGTCATCTTGGTGATGTATTAACAATGGTGTACTCAAGCTCCCAACAAGAACTTTCTCTTGAGAAAAGTGGCATTTATCTCTTTCTAGAAAACATATTTTCAAGGTGAGTTCACAGGCTGAATATGTCTTAGGGTGCAAGAATGACCCATTCTCGCAGAACACCTTCATCTAGGGTGTGAACTTCTCGCAGGTTTCTCTATACACAGGGTGCAAACTTGTTTTTAAGCTTGGAAAAGAGAAGAAGTCTCGAGGGTTCTAGAAGGGAATCTTCTAGAAAATGAGTTGGAATTCGTATGGTTGTCATTTTACTGGCTTCTCTGATTTGGTGGGATTATTCTCATCCATGTAACCATCTCACCCTCTCCTATATATTGAAAGGATTCTCATGGAAAAGGTTAAGCAAGATTAATTAAAGAATCGGTGAAGGAATTGTGTGAAGAACCCTGCTTGAACAGAAGCTTGGAGACTCTAGTAGGTCTATCAAGAGGAATTGGTTCTTCTTCATGAAAGGAAAGAGAAAGTGTGTGTGTTGGAACCAAGAGTCACCGAAAGGAAGCTTGTGACATCAAGGCGATCAGGTTGTATCTTCTACTTTCAATTAATATGATACAACAACATGTCCTTTTCCCATAAAGTCATCCTTACTTTATTGTGTAATTCCTTGATCATATGCATAAGTTGACAATTGAATATATTTTTCTATCTTCACTTTGGTTGGTTTGTGTTGTATTAGTCTTGACCTCACAAGAGCACCGGAGCAAAGCGGGAGCAACAGAGTCTTAAGGAAGCGATACAAAGGTATGTCACTTGTTCCTCTTTACTAGCTAATCCAATGGTCGTAACTTAGGGAAAGAGTCATGTCTTTTCCTATTTTTTTCTAGATCCAGGTGGATCTAGGGAGATATGTTAGTGTCCACACTTACTGATTAGTCCAATAAAAAAATCTGTTACACATGATTCTGGTCATCTTGGTGATGTATTAACAATGATGTACTCATGCTCGCAACAAGAACTTTCTCCTGAGAAAAGTGGCATTTATCTCTTTCTAGAAAACATATTTTCAAGGTGAGTTCGTAGGATGAATATGTCCTAGGGTGCGATAATGACCCATTTTCGTATGCCACCTTCATCTAGGGTGAGAACTTCTCGCAGGTTGTTCTATACACAGGGTGCGAACTTGTTTTTAATCTTGGAAAAGAGAAGAAGTCTCGAGGTTTATAGAAGGGAATATTCTATAAAATGAGTTGGAATTCATATGGTTGTCATTTTACTGGCTTCTCTAATTTGGTGGGATTATTCTCCGAAGGAGATCTGGTTCTCCTCTACGAACAAGATTGAGATATGCTAGGAGCTGGAAAATTCGAAGCCATGTGGCGAGGTCCTTATATCGTTAGACGAGTTTTGGAGAAAGGAGCTTATGAGTTAGTTGATTATGATGGTATCCCTTTGAGTGAACCCAG
>ML844267.1:0-10996 GCA_009831015.1 Picea engelmannii | reverse complement strand
TCTTCAGCCCTGCATTTCCTGTGCTGGTTCCTCTAAGTCTACCTTCCCGGGTTGACAATTAAATGTTGATTTACATGGTATATATGCAGCTCGACAGATTCCTTCTCTTGAGGACTTTATCGAATCCCTGACACAAGAGCAAACCAAGCTCATCAACATGGGCACAATCAAAGGCTCAAGGGTGCATGCACTCAGTGTGCAAGATGGAAGCCATAAATATCAGAAATATAAAGATAAATATAAACGGAAAGCTCATGCACATCTAAAGAAGGAAGGGTACACAAAACCCTTCATTGATGTGTTATGGGACTTATCGGTAAATGAGGACATAAACTAATCTCCCTAGATCCACCTAGATCTAGAACAAAACAAGATAGGGCATGGCACTTTCCCTAAGTTCTAATCATTTAATTTACTATCAAACAAAAGATGAGTGACATACTGTTTAAATATCACTTCCTCTTGTCATCATTGTCCTAGCTACACTCCAGTGCTCCTATTATATCAGACCTGAAAGAGAACACAAGCCAACCAAAGTGAAATCAACATAGCATATTGAAAGAGAACCTATGTATGTGATCAAGGAATCATACAATAAAACGATATGAGTTTTACGAGAAAGAAACATGTCACTGCATTATATTAAAGTGAAAGTGGATATTACAACCGAAGCCTTGATGTTGCAAGGTCCCCTTCCGATGACTCTTTGCTCCAACACACACTTGCTCCAAATTTCAACGAAGAAGATCTATAATGACTTTATGAATTGAAATGAAGCCCTCAAGAGTGACTCAATGCAGAACTCTCCATACAATCTTAGCCACTTTAAAAATTCATTAACCTTAGCCTTTTCCATGAGAAATACCTCCTTATATAGGGGAAAGAGAGATGGTTAAAGAGATAAGGGTAATCCCACCAAATCAGGGAAGCAAGTATTACCCCAACCATATATATGCCACCTCATCTTCTAGAAATTTCATGAAGGTCAACCTCTTCTTATATTTTTGGCATTATTACACCCCAGCTGTATAGCATCTTGTAGAGTCATCATAGACCAACTTTAGGGCAGCCTGAGATGATCAAGCATCGTCGCACTGTATCTTATGCCTAGCCTATGACGACCCTCTTTAAAAAGATTTTTGGAAAAGAAATCCAATCACCTTTATCATGAATATAGGCTCTTTTTGGAACATGAAAACATGGTTCTCGATGGATCATTAAGACGAACAAAACAATATGCAACATAATTCCCCCTAAAGTATGAGGTTGGAACTCATGACAACAAAAATACTTTGTAAAATGTGTGTGTGTTGGGAACATAGAGCACACCAGTCGAGGACCTGTAAACAATCAAGCATCAGCATAATAATATACCATCGTCCAAGGTAGGCATTCCCATACTTAGATCACAAAGCGTCAAATGAGTCATGGCCACTAAAAATACACTATGGATCCATGTCATCGTGAATCGACATAGCCACTCAGAATACACTATGGATCTATGCTTTAAAAAATTATAATTCTGACATAGCCACAAGACATACAAAGTGGATCTATGTATCAATATAAATCATGAATACTCCATCGTATCTTGGACCATAATGACATGACCCAGGGTCTTCATTTTTTTCATTCTTAAGTATGAATCTAACCATGTGATTATAGGTGTTGAAGTCGAACATGGTAGAAACCACTTGATTACCGGTCAATGATGAGAACCGTTAACAAGTGCGAGGGAAATCACCATTGATGTCAATGAATCCCAAGGTACCCCAGTACAATCCAATGAGCGTGAATGAATGATTTGGAGTCGAACACTTGAGGGAATCTTCCAATCAGGGGTCAATGATGTTAACCTGTTGTTGAAAGAGAAGAAACCTGCCATTGAGGCATGCTGTCTCTAAGGCACTGAACAATTTCTAAATACTATTCCTGGATAATAGGTTGAAGTTGACAGGAAAAGATTCATCACAGGAGGGACTTGATGTATCCCCCATCAGTGACATGAAATAAGTAACAAATTTGAGATAGATAAGAGCATGAAATGATTTGAAACTGACATAGGGAAGGCCTACATGGTAGAAAATTTATGACTGCAGATGTCTGACTCGATAAAAGGCTTATTAAGGTTGGACTTCTCTTGAACATATGAATGACATGACCATAGAATTGGTAGCATTGACTCGAGGAAGACCCACCAAATAAACATGCAAATGGTCAAACAAGAGACAAATGGATTTCCCAACCCGGATTCAAATGATGAAAAAGGGAGGTGTCATGTTCAAGAGCAACTATTACTGCCACTAACACAGATTCAGAGACACATTTCTTTCTCAAATTTTTCCCCACCATTTTTGGCGAGTACCTCTTTATTTTTATGCAAGCTTGAGGAGGATAACATATGCTTGTTGATGTAATATCATCCTTCTGATGAGTCCCTCAGAGTATTTTTAACGAACCCTAAGAAGGAGTGGTTTGGTTCCATATAGGTCTTTCAATGTTTGTTTAACGAGTCCAAAGAAAGAAAACTCGGGGGTTTTTCATGTTTAGAGAGTCTGAAAAACACTTAAAGAGAAATTTCCTAGTTCCTTTTTTGTAAAATAATTTGATGAGACTGAAAAAGAGATAACCTATCGCCCATCAAACGTTTTTTTCAAATACTTTTACGAGCGTGAAAAGAAAAAGGTCACTCGGAAATCTTTTTCATTTTTATGGAGCATTAAAAGAGCTTAAGGAACACTCCATAAGTTTTGTTTTTCATGTTACCATGACGAGTACGAAAAGAAAACAAAAGTATACTTGGTCACATTCTCATTGATTTACGAGCATGAGAAAGAACAAAACCTAATCTCGGGGTTTTTCATGAAAAACTATAAAAGGATCTATACAATATATAAAATAAAATCCAAACAGACATATCCGTGTTGAAGATTCCACTCCTAGATTTCTCACCTGCGAAAAATAAACCACTTGTAACACCATTAGAAGTCTAGGGTTTAGGCGAAATACATTAAAATAATATAAAAAATGAAATGAAAAAATGAAAAGTAAATAAATATGAGTAAAACTTCTTTTTACCATTTCATTGTTACTCCACCCAAACTTTTCTCCAACAATCCCCTTTTGACCTCAAACTTCCACTGCAAATTGCGGGAGGCATGGTCGACCATTTGATGAATGGACTCCGCAGGACGGGTAATCTTCTCTTCCTTCAACTTTTCATGGTTTTATTTTCACATTTTATCGGTTAGAAGGTTCATTTTAGGTTGCATTGTTTAGGTTATTTGTGCCCGGAGGTCATCGCAAGCGACCTGTATCGTGCCCTGCGACGACCCAGGGTCATCGCAGGTGAGACTTAGGTTACAGTGCGACGAGTTCACATTGTACATACTAGACATCCTACGACGAGCGCAAAGTAATTTTTTTTTTACGATGCTTATGTCAATAAAAAGTGCCCAAGATAAAAATGAAGATGCTAATGTCTCTTTCCTGCTCCATTTCAAGTTTTCCACAGTAAATATGTTGGAATGGCGAGAGAGAGAATATGAAGATGAGTATTAATTTTTCAGGAATGACCCAGGAGTAGTGAATTCTCTTCGGCAGTGTGGACTGCTAAAACTATTCAAGATCCAGGGAATGAGGGCCTAATTGTGATTGCTAGAGTATCTAGTCCATATGTGTGATGTAGAACAACAGGTATTCTAAGTGGGGGTTCACGTTCTTGAGATAGATATCGATGATATCTATTTCTTGATTGGGTTGTCTCGTTGAGGGGCTCAGGTTACACTGACAAACAGTAGAGGAGGTGGTGAACCTATGAGCCATTATATCAGCACACATTGTATGCCAGGTGCTAAGAGACACAACGGAAAGGTCACTATTTGAGATGTCCGTGACCTACCTCTATGGACTATCCTATATATTATCACACTTATAGCGGGGAGTGTTACAGGAAAATCCCCTTGTGGAGAAGTGGATTTCCTCTTGAACCCTAAACTCTAAGATCAAGACAGAAAGGTGATAACTTTGGTCACTGAAATCCTTTTAAACTTATCTAAGCTAATCTATAGAGAAGAGGAAGAAGATGTACCTTTTTACGATGTTTGTCCTTGCCCAGTCCAAGTTGAGCTATGATCCTCAAGCTCTTCAACAGGGATGATTTTAGGGGATAAATTTCGCTCATGGGCTAATTTTCCATGTTTTTTCCCAAAAAACGATTTGCTATTCTAAAACTCGTTCGCCCAAATTCTATAAGGTAAAATTATTTTTCCTTAAAAATCACCAAAATTTTATACAAACCATATCAAATCCTTAGAAATTAGAATATTTTTACAAAAATATTGCCAAACATTTTATAGTTGGAATATGAAGGATTAGTAAGATTTGCCAAGGTTTCTACATTTTAAAATAAATTTCCATCCTTAAAATCATCACTGCTCTTCAACAAGTCCTCCAATCCAATCAAAGACAAAGCATACTTCCTATTCAGCTACGATTAGTTTGAAACTAGATCTATCCAATAAAGACAAGTTCATGTAGGATGAGAATAATCCAACCAAATCAGAGAAGCCAGTAAAATGAAAACCATATGAATTCCAACTCATTTTCTAGAAGATTCCCTTCTAGAACCCTCGAGACTTCTTCTCTTTTCCAAGCTTAAAAACAAGTTCGCACCCTGTGTATAGAGAAACCTGTGAGAAGTTCGCACCCTAGATGAAGGTGGCCTACGAGAATGGGTCATTCTCGCACCCTAGGACATATTTAGCTTGTGAACTCACCTTGATAATATGTTTTCTAGAAAGAGATAAATGCCACTTTTCTCAGGAGAAAGTTCTTGTTGGGAGCCTGAGTACACCATTGTTAATACATCACCAAGATGACAAAAATCATGTGTAACAGATTTTGTTATTGGACTAATCGTTAGGTGTGGACACTAATATCTCCCTAGAACCACCTGGATCTAGAACAAAACAGGACAGGGCATGAATCTTTCCCTAAGTTACGACCATTGAATTAGCTAGTAAAGAGGAACAAGTGACATACCTTTGTATCGCTTCCTCGAGTCTCTGTTGCTCCCTCTTCGCTTCGGTGCTCTTGTGAGGTCAAGACCAAGACAACAAAAACCAACCAAAGTGAAGATAGCAAAATGTATTCAATTTTCAACTTATGCATATGATCAAGGAATTACACAATAAAGTAAGGATGACTTTATGGGAAAAGGACATGCCGTTGTATCATATTAATTGAAAGTAGAAGATACAATTTGATCGCCTTGATGTCCCGAGATTCCTTTCGTTGACTCTTGGTATAAACACACACACTTTCTCTGTCCTTTCATGAAGAAGATACAATTCCTCTTGATAGACCTACTAGAGTCTCCAAGCTTCTGTTCAAGCAGGGTTCTTCACACAATTCCTTCACCGATTCTTTAATTAATCTTTCTTAACCTTTTCCATGAGAATCCTTTCAATATATAGGAGAGGGTGAGATGGTTACATGGATGAGAATAATCCCACGAAATCAGAGAAGCCAGTAAAATGACAACCATACGAATTCCAACTCATTTTCTAGAAGATTCCCTTCTAGAATCCTCGAGACTTCTTCTCTTTTCCAAGCTTAAAAAAAATTCCGCACCTTGTCTATAGAGAAAACTGCGAGAAGTTAACACCCTAGATGAAGGTGTTCTGCGAGAATGGGTCATTCTTGCACCCTAAGACATATTCAACCTGTGAACTCACCTTGAAAATATGTTTTCTAGAAAGAGATAAATGCCACTTTTCTCAGGATAAAGTTCTTGTTGGGATCCTAAGTACATCATTGTTAATACATCACCAAGAAGACAAAAATCATGTGTAATAGAATTCCCCCCAAAGTATGAGGCCAAAATCAGTGACAGCCAAAATACTTTGTAAACTGCGTGTGTGTATCAGAAACCGGGAGCGCACCTAATCGGAAACCTGCAGATAACCAAGCATCTGCAGAATATCATACTAGTTCTGAGGTAGGCATTCCCATCCTCAGATCACAGATGGACAACATCATAAACATAGGTCATGGCCACCAATCATACACCATGGATCCATGTCATCAAAATATCACATAGCCACCAAGAATACACTGTGGATCTATGCAAGAAGAGTCAAATTAAAACGACATAGCCACGGGACATACAAAGTGGATCTATGTGTTAGCAAATTATACATATTCCATCATAGCCTGGATCAAAGAGATGAGACCCAGGGTCTTCAATCCCATCACCTAAAAGTATGAATCTAACCATGTGATTACATGTGCTGAAGTCGAACATGGTAGAAACCACTTGATTACCATTCATTGATGAAATCATTAACAAGTGCGAGGGAAATCACCATTAATGCCAATGACTCCCAAGGTACACTAGTACAATCCACCGAATGTGAATAAATGATTTGAGTTCAAACATTTGACAGAATCTCCCGATCAGGGGTCAATGATGAAAACCCACTGTCGAAAGCAAGGAAACCTGCCATTGAGGCATGCAAGTTCCAAGTTACCAAATAGTTTCTAAGTCTTGTTTCTGGATAATGAGTTGGAGTCGACGAAACAAAACTCGTCACAGGAGGGCCTTGATGTATCCCCCATCAATGACACGAAATGAGTAACATATTTTGAAGGTGAAATAGAGTATGATGTAAGTTGAACTGGACACAGGGAAGGCCGACACGGAGAGAATGGACAACTGCAGTTGGCCGACTCAATAGAGGTTTCGGATGAACTTCTCTTGAACATATGAATGGCACGACCAATGATTTGGCAGCACTGACTCAGAGACAACTCAGGATATGACCTTGTAGCAAGTTGAATGAGAGACAAATGGATTTCCCAAACCGGCTTCAGATAATGAACAAGGGGGTGTCATGTTCAAGAGCGACACTTACTGCCAATAATATGAATACGAAAACACATCCCTTTCCCAAATTTCCCCCCACCATTTATGGAGAGTACCTCTTTATTTTTACGCAAGATTGAGGAGGATAACATATGCTTGTTGATGTAAGATCATCCTTTGGATGATTCCCTTGGAGTATGTTTAACGAACCCTAGGAAGGAGTGGTTCGGTCCCATTACGGGTCTTTCGATGTTTGTTTAACGAGTCCAAAGATAGAAAACTCGAAGGTTTTTCATGATTATAGAGTTTGGAAAAACACTCAAAGAGAACTCTCTCAGTTCCTTTTTCATAAAATAGTCTGATGAGACCGAAAAAGAGATAAATTACTGCCCAACAAACACTTTCTTCAAATACTTTAACGAGTGTGAAAATAGCAAGATCCCTCGACAATCTTTTCATGTTTAGAGAGTCTGAAAAGAGCTTAAAGACGACTCCAAGGGGTTCCTTTTTCGTATAACCTTGTTGAGCCCGAAAAAGTGATAAAAGTGTGCTCAATTACATTCTAATGTATTTTTGAGCATGAGAATGGACAAATACCAAGCTCAAGGTTTTGTGCAAAAAAACATAAAAAACAATTCAAACATGCGATGAAAAAGAGAAAAAATATCCATATCCCTACGTATGGATGTCAAAATCGTCATGTCTGCAAAAATTCGCACTCATAGGGGTATTAGGCATTAGGTTTGATAAATAAAACAATTATAAAAATCAACCAAAATGGTAAAAAGTAAATATAAGTGGGTAAAAGCTCTTTTTACCATAGTCATTGTAACTTTGCCAAGATTTTAGCCCAAAACCCATATTTTGCCCTTGAATTTCGGTGCTCGATTGCGTAAGGTACGAACAACCATTTGGCGAACCGTCTCTGACAGTGAGGTAAGCTCCTTGTCTTCTATCTTTTCATGGTTCAATATTTTATTTTCATTGGTAAATTTCAAATTTTTGAGCTTGTTTTAGGGCTCAAATTTGCGCTCAGGCATTCTCGCAGGCTAGCCACACGGGACCTGCAAGAATGCATGATTCTTGCAGGTGGCCCCAAAGGCACCTGCGAGAACCTGCGAGAACCTCGCACTGTGCCAAAGGGGCACCTGCAAGAACCACAAAATTAAAAATTTCTTTAATGTTTTCTCAATGAAAAATGTATCAAGGGTTGAAGAGAGTTGTTGACCTTCTTCTTATGGTTCTTGTGCAGGAATTTGGCCGTCACCATGGTTCCGGAATGGCGTGAAAGAGAGCATGAAGAATATGATGCTATTGCCGGGAATAAACTGGGCACCGTTGCCACTTTGCGAGACAGTGGTCTCCTGAAATTCTTTCGGATCCCAGGTATGAGGGCCCAAGTCAGGCTGTTGGAGTACCTCATTCATATGTGGGACGTGGACCAAAAAGTATTCCACATAGGGGTCCACACATTGTCCTTGGATTTAGAGGATGTTTATTTCCTGACAGGACTGTCATGGCATGGGTACCACACTATCTTGACTGGTAGCCGAGGTGGTGGGCTGCCTATGAGTGAATATTTTCGTCAGTACTATGTTCCAGAGTCGGAAAGAAGAAAAGGGAAAGTGGCCATTTGGGGGGTCCAATATTTGACCCTTCACACTATTTTGTTCAACATTGCTTGTATGGCTAGGAGCGCTACTCCACACATGGCTCTCCAGAGCTACTTTCAGTATGCCATAGAGTGTACTGAGCCTCGGGTCTTTAACTGGTCAGACGCAGTCCTTCGTAGCGTGAAGACGCAGTTGACTAAATGCAGGAGAGGCGACCTGAAGCAATTCAGATACGAGTCATTGTTGGTGTCCTTCTTTATTGAGATGGTTCCCTTGATGAGATTGCAGGTTGAGTGGGGTTTACCAGCTCCAGAGGGTCTGAGGATGTTGAGGTGGTGTAACCTCATGGCTCGACATGTAGCTGGACCAATCATCAAATACAATGATTCCTTCTTTGACTGGTTGCGACCACATATGTTGATGGTCAATGATTATGCCTATGTCGGGTTGGACTTCTGAGGGGATCTGAATTTGGCCCTGCCCGAGGGCACTTAGTGGGGAGCTCTAGTTAAGAAGTAAACATTTTTTAACTTTTTAAATGTTTTTGTGAATTTTATCATATGAAAATGCTTTTATGTTTGTCCAAGGTCTAATTACAAAAATTCTATTTTGATGACACAAACATGGGGCCTCATCGACCTTCGGGTACTTCTACTATTCAACAACGAGGAGAGGTGGATCTAGTTCCACGATGGGACGCTGAAGATTATGAGGAAATGTAACAAAACTTAGAGGGTTTGACTGCAGACATTCCAGATATGCCTCTTCGAGAGGTCCCACGACGTTATCAGCGTCATACAGTGGGCGTTTCAGAGTCTGTTGGCCGACTTCTTCATAGTGTTTCCGGGGAAGTCGTGTGTTACCATGAACATCATCCATGACATTACTTTGTAGAAGCTATGAGCTTCAGATTTTGAAATTTTGGTCCTTGGACAAAATTTTTTTGTAAAAATAATTTTTGTCGTTATATATACATACGGCTTCTGCCAGCTTATCTTGTGTTGTGTGATACTTGTGATGTGATTGATTTATAAATGAAACAAATGTTTGTCTAATACATAGTTAGTTAATGCATCAGTTAATGTATTTAGACATCTAGGAATATGCTGATACTCAATATAATCAAAATAACGTTCCAAGAGGTGAGTTCACAAATATACCCATAACAAAGTAGGACTTCGAATAGCATAGACATTACTTAACTGTAGTACTATGAGCTGTGAATCGAGTCGCACAACCAAGTGACAGATATCGAGTGAGATAGCATCAATCAACAATTCGATAACGACGCTATACTCTGCAATATTGTTGGTCGCACGACCGAGGCACACACCTCGTAGAGTGATAAGTTCGTTTGTAGGGGTGTAAATTGCCCACGCAGCAGAAGCAAGGTTGTGAGTACTACGCCTAGTACCATCAGCGAAGCCAATGTGGGGTAGTGAAGACTCTAACATCTGGAAACCAAACACAATGTAACTTAAGGGTAGAGACCAGATAACGAAAAAAGCATACTAGAGTAACACAGAAGAAGTATGATACAATAAAATACAAGTACTCGTGCAGAGGTGATCTTATGCATAGTACTTCTTTAAGTACAACCCATTTCTGGGTTCACTCAAAGGGATACCATCATAATCAACTAACTCATAAGCTCCTTTCTCCAAAACTCGTCTAACGATATAAGGACCTCGCCACATGGCTTCGAATTTTCCAGCTCCTAGCATATCTCAATCTTGTTTGTAGAGGAGAACTAGATCTCCTTCGGAGAATAATCCCACCAAATTAGAGAAGCCAGTAAAATGAAAACCATAGAATTCGAACTCATTTTATAGAAGATTCCCTTCTATAAACCTCGAGACTTCTTCTCTTTTCCAAGCTTAAAAACAAGTTCGCACCTTGTGTATAGAGCAACCTGCGAGAAGTTCTCACCCTAGATGAAGGTGGCATACGAAAATGGGTCATTCTCACACCCTAGGACATATTCATCCTACGAACTCACCTTGAAAATATGTTTTCTAGAAAGAGATAAATGCCACTTTTCTCAGGAGAAAGTTCTTGTTGGGAGCCTGAGTACATCATTGTTAATACATCACCAAGATGACCAAAATCATGTGTAACATATTTTTTTATTGGACTAATCGGTAAGTGTGGACACTAACATATCTCCCTAGATCCACCTGGATCTAGAACAAAACAGGAAAAGACATGACTCTTTCCCTAAGTTACGACCATTGGATTAGCTAGTAAAGAGGAACAAGTGACATACCTTTGTATCGCTTCCTTAAGTCTCTGTTGCTCCCGCTTCGCTCCGGTGCTCTTGTGAGGTCAAGACTAATACAACACAAACCAACCAAAGTGAAGATAGAAAAATGTATTCAATTGTCAACTTATGCATATGATCAAGGAATTACACAATAAAGTAAGGATGACTTTATGGGAAAAGGACATGTTGTTGTATCATATTAATTGAAAGTAGAAGATACAACCTGATCGCCTTGATGTCACAAGCTTCCTT